>MU401934.1:0-15165 GCA_022579005.1 Poronia punctata
ATAAATGTATTATATAAAAAAAAAAAGTTATAAAATAAAGTTGCTTTTTATTAAAAGTTATATATAAGCTAAAAAGCTTAGTAAATAAAAAAATAATTATATTATATTAATATAATAAGTTATTATTAGCTATGTATTTAAAGTATACTAGTTATTAAAAACTTAAACAAAGTACTAGTAGTTATTAATAATTTAAATAGTAATACTAAAAAAAGCAACTTTTTTAACAATAAAAAAAAAAATTAGTAAGCTTAGCTTTATATTTAAAAAAAACCTATTACTTTAAAGTACTATTACTTTTAAGCTTAAAAAAACTTTTAATTAGGCTATAATCTAGTTATACGTTTTTTAATATAGTTATAAATAAGCTAAAAAAAAAAACTTTAACTATTAAATTTACAACTTTAATAATTTTTATATAGCATTAAAAAATTTGCTAAGCTAATTTTTTATTTTAAGCTTAAATCTCCTTTATTATAATTACTAAAAAACATTAAAAAAGAAAATAAACTTAAGTTTTTTAGCTTTATTAGTTATTAAAACTATTTTTTACTAAAAGCAAATTAAGAAAATAACTATTATAAAATATAATAATTATATAAAACGTTTTTATTTATATATATAAATAATTAGTTAGTATAACTTATATTATATTATAGTAAATATATTATATAGTTATATAAATATAGTATTATATTTAATTTTATATTAATACTTTGCTAACTTTAATTTTAGTAGTATGCTTAAAACTATTAAAGTTATATATTGTTTTTTTTTAGTAGTTAAAAAGTGCAAGCTTAATTATTTTAATAGTTTTAGTAATATTAGTAATTAGGTTTTTTTAAGCTTAGTTAACTTTTAGCAAGATTAAGTATATAAAAAATAATAGGTTATAAATTAAATACTTGTTTTAATTTTAAGTTATATTTTATTAAAAAGCTAATTAGCTAATTATATATTTAGCTATTAGCTATATTTAATATAATTAAACTTAATAATTATAAACTTATATATATTTTATTTAATTATATATTTAAGTTTTTTATTTGCTTATATAAAAGCTTTTTTTTTTTTTAAAATAGCTTTATAAATAAAGCTATATAGTTTACGTGCTAATCTTAGGCCTTAATATGCTTAATTACTTATAAAAATAAAGCATTTTTTTATATAAGTGTTATATAAATCTTTTTTGTTTATAAAAAGGTTTTGTTGCTTAACTTGCTTACTTAGCTTTAATTAATAATTTAATAAAATTTAAACTTATTATTACTTATAAGTTTAAAAATATTAAAGCATATTTATTTTAATTATTTATATTTTTTTTATAGCTTTATTAAAGTTAGTTTTTTTAAATACTTTATTAGTTGTTTTTAAATTTAGTAGCATATAGTTATTTTTTACTTATAAACTAATAAGCTTAAATTAGCTTTTTAACTTATTAAAAAGGTTGTTTGCGTTGTTTTATTAGCTAGTATTTATTATACTTTATATTTAAGCAGCTAGGCTATATATATAACTATTAATATAATAAATATTAAGTTGTAGCTTAAACGTAAAGCATTAATATACTTATATAATATAATATAAGAAGTAAGGTTAGCTTTAAATATAACTACTATATTATTAGCAACAAAGCAAACAAAGCTGCTAGCTTATATAAAAAAAATAATATAAAGCAAACAATAAATTTTTTTTTTAACTTTATTATAATTTTTTATTTTGCTTTTTTAAAATTTATAAATACTAATAAATTAAAAACGCTTATATTTATAACTATATTTACAGCAGCACTAGTACTTATGCTTTTGCTTTTGTTTTTATAAAAGTTTGCTATATTAGTATAACTATTGCTAATTATAATGTTTTAAACGCTTGCTATATTAAATTTATTTATATAGTTATTAATACTTTTATAAATAACAAAAATAGCTACTTAATTATTATATTTGCTATTAATACTTTATAAAAAATTATAATACTTTTATTAATATTAGCAATATTAAGCTTTTTTATTATATGCTTAAAAAGTATTAATATGCAGTTTTTTATTAATACTTTAGTTTAAATTAAATAGCTAAAATATAAAAGTAGTAATATTTTTAAAAAATAGCAAAAGTGCGTAGTATAGCAGCCTTTTTAGGCTTTTTATGCTTTTTAAGCAGCTATAAGATTTTAGTTAATAATATTTACTTAGCTTTTTTTGCTATCTTTTATAATATAGCCTAAGTATTAAGCAATATATATAGCTATAATAAGTTACTATTATACTAGTAGTATTTTTTATAAATATATACTTTTTTATATAATACTAAAAACGCTTATAACGCTAGTAGCTATAATTATGCTATTTACTATATTTTTAAACTTACTATTTACTAAATTCTAGCTTGTACATTATTTACTAATACTAATACTTATATAGCTTTTTTTTTATAATATAATTTTATTAAAATTTTAACTTTAAGCTTATTTAACTTTTTTACTTTTTTAGTTTATTTTTTAAAGTTTTTTATATTATTGCTTTAAAATAGTTTTTATATTTACTTTAGTTTTTTTTTAAAAGCAGTAGTATTATAAAAGCAAAAATAAAATATATTATACTACGTAGCATAGTTTAAATAAGCAAAAGTAATTATAAAACCTAAATAAAAAAGGCTTAATATAAATTATTATAAAATATATTTAATAAAAATTAAAGCATAATATAAAAAAAATATAGCGTTTAGCTATAAAAAAAGTAAATAGTAATAATTTTATAAAAATAAAAGTTAATTAAATTAAAAAAATAAATTAGTGCTTATATATAAAAGCAATTAAAGTTAATATAATATATTTAATTTAGTATATTATTATATAACTTTATAAATTTAAAAAATAAAAATAAAATATAAAATAAAAATTTTTTTTTTATATTTATTAAAAATATAGCTATAGCTATTAGTTAGCTATAAAATTTGCTAAGTAAGGTACTAAGTGCTTGCAAACTTACTTGTTTAAATATATAAGTATAAATAAAATGTTTATATATAAAGTTAGTACTTTTTAAATAAGTAGTTAGCAAAATAAAAAATTAAAAATGCTTTTATTTTTACTTTATAAACTACTTTTAATTAATTATAAATTTTAAGTTAATATTACTTTATGCTATTATATAAGTAGTTATAAATAGTAGTGCTATAAATACTATTAAGTAAAAAAAGTAAAAGCTTTTTAAAATATACTTTATTACTTAACTTTTTTTTATAATTTTTTTGCTTTTTTTGCTTTTTTTTTTAATAACGCGCTTATACTTTTTTATAAGTAAATCTTATAAATTAATAGCTTTATATATATTTAAAGCATTTTAACATAGTAACGGTTTATTAAATATATTATTATTTTAAAAAAAACTTTTTATTAGTTATTATAAGTGCTTATTACTTTTTGCAATTAATTTATTAGTAATGTTTTAAATGCTTTATTAACTTTTTTAGTATTTTTAAAATAAAAAAGATGCTTAATACTTTTAAAAAGCTAGCAGCTAAAACTTTTACGCTTTTATAAGTAGTAATATAATTTTATATAGTATAGTAAGCATTTATATTAATAAGTAGTAGCTTGTTTTTAGTAGTAAAAAATCTTTTTGCTGCTAAAGTAGCTGCTTTAGCGCTTAAAAAAAGCACAACCTTTAGTTTTTTGTTTACTTTTTTATTAGCTTCCTTTATGCTCTTTGCTTTTTTGTTGCTAAAGCTTTTAAGCTTAGTTAGTTAAAAAAAAGTAAAAAAAAAAAAAAAAGAAAAAAAAAAAAAAAAAAAAAAAAATAAAAAAAAAAAAAAAAAAAAAAAAGAAAATAAAGCTAAGCAACTACTTAGTAGCAGCTTTACTTTTTTTAAAGCTAGTTTAAGCTTTGCTTTTTTTTTTTAAAAGCATAAAAATATAAGCAAAAGTATAGTTAAAAATAAAAAAAAAGCTTGCAAAAGCTTTTTTAAAACTAAAAAGCGCTTTAAAAAAGCTAGCTATTATGCTTTTTTATATTTAAATTATTACTAGTTTGCTATAATAAGCTAAAATAGTAACTACTATAATATAGTTATTAGTACTTATTATTACCTTTACGCTTTTAAGCACTTTTATTACTTTATATAAATAATTTTTATTAAATTATATAATTTTTTTAAATTATATATAACGTATATTAACTGCTTATATAGCTTTTTTTACGTTTTTTTTTTTACTTTTTAATATTTTTAAATAAAAAACAATTTATTAGTTATAAATATAATTAGCTATATATAAGCATTAATATTTGTATTTAATAATTTTTATACTAATATAGTTAATTATAAGCTAAAAAAAATATATAAATAATAATTTATACTACTTTAAGCATTTTAAAAAAGCAGTTTAACTTTAATTATTTACTTTTTAGTACGCTTTTTTTTTTTAGTGCTTTTGCTTTTGCTTGCGCCTTTACTACTACTAATAAGTTTTTAGTTAATATTAAAGTTATACGTGCTATAGTGCACTACTTTTTTTATTTTGTTTAAATAAATAAAATAAAAAAAATAGCCTTATAATTTTTAGTATTATTTAGCTTTTTGCTTAAGTAAGCTTTTAAGCTTATATTAATTAATTTTGTTTTTTAGTGCTTATTTTGCTTTTTTTTAATTATAAAATATATATATTATAAGTTAATTAAAGCCTTAAAGTATTTAAATTTAATATAAAAAAGGTTTTTTATAAAACTATTAGCAAGCATTTAATTTATAAAAAGGTATACTACTTAAAACAAGCCCTTTTTATACTTTTATTTAATTTATATATTTTAAATATTTATATAGCGCAAATAGGTTTTTATATAGTTATGCTTTTTTATTACTAAGCAGATTGTTTATTAATTATTTAAGTTAATTATAAGCGCTTAACCTAAGTTTAGCTAGATATTATTAAACAACTTTTTTAATACTATAGTTTTTTTAGCTATAAATAATAATATATAAATTTTTGCTTTAGTAGTAAAGGTAGTAACTATGCTTTGCTATATAGCTTTTTAACTAATTACACTTTTAAATAAAAATATAATATACTTATAAGAAAATCTTTTAGTATTAAAATTATTTGCAAAAAATACGTTTTTAATAATTAATAAAGCTTATATATTTTAATTGCAAATGTTGTATACAATTTTTAGGTTTTAAGTATAGTATAGGTATTAAATTACTTATTTTATTACCTTAGTATACTTTGTACTTAAATTAGTTAGGAATTTTAAAAGCTATAAAGCTATAAATGCTATATTTAGCTAAATTATTATTATAATATATAAAATTAATTTTATAAGCTTTTAAAACTTTTTTATTTGCGTTTTAGTTTTTTTTTTTAAGTACTTTTTAAGCTTTTAAAATAGTAATAAAGTTGCTAAGATCTAACTATTGTTTACTAAGTAATGCTTTTTTACAATTTTTTTAATATACTAATTATAGCTTAAAAATAGTTTTTAATTTTTATAATTTTTAGTAATCTTTATACTTAAAAACTAGCTTATATTTTTTTGCTTTTTAAGCTTATAAGTTTTTTTAATTTAGTTAATAATTTTTTATACTTTAGCTTTTTGCTTTAAACTATATAGTACTAAAAAGTTGTCTATATAAAAAATAATAAAAATAGCTTAATTTTAAGTATAAAAAAAACAAAGTTTTTTAGTTAAAGTAATTAAACTATATAAGTAAAAAGTATATATAAATTCCTAGTACTAAAGTAAAAGCAAATCTTTTAGCTTATATAATACTTTTTTAAGCAATATTATTATATTTTTATTTTTAAACTTATTAAGCAACTTATAAGCTATAAGCTTTTAACTTTTTTTATTTATGTTAAAAAAAGCGCTTATTACGTTAAATTACTTAACTTTAAAGTTATAGTAAGCTACTAAAGCTATTATAAAGCATAGTATTTAAGCTATAAGCGTTGCTATATAAGTAGATTAAAGCATATTATTTTATTAAAAATTACTTTTAACTACTAAGTATGCTTTATATATATTTAAATACTTTTGCTTATTAAATTTATAATTAAAAAACCTATTTTAAAAGTAATAGCTTGTGCTTTATAGTAACTATTGCAATTTTTTTTATAGTACTTAGTTTTTATAGGTTTTAAATTTTTTTTATTATATTTGCTTAAAATTAATTTTTTAATAAATATTTAAAAAGCTTGTACTAAAACTTTAGTAGTAGCTTAGTTAAGTTTTTTTAATATATTTTAAAGTATTTAAAAGTAGCTTTTAAGCAGTTAGCTTAACGTTAATTTACTATAGCTACAATTACTACATATAAAGTATAATACTTTTAGTTACTTTTTTAAATTACTTTTTTTAGCTATATAAAGTAAGTTTATAAAAAATTAAACTAGTTATAATTATTTAAAGTATATACCTTTTATTTTTAATATATTTTTTAAGTAAAAATAAATGCTTTATAATTAAATTAATTAGCAAGCAAGCTTTAAACCTTTTATTGCTTAGTAGCTTTTTATAGTTAAAATTTTTTTTTTATTTAAGTAATTAATTTTTTTAAGTTAGTAATTAATTCTTTTAAGTTTTTTAAAGCTATTAATTTTGTTAAATTTACTTTTTTAGCAACTATAATAATATTTTAAATAAGGTTTTCTAGTTTTAAAGATTTTTTAGTAGCTGTTTTTAGTAAGTATACTTTTTAGTTTTAACTTTAAATACTTTTTTTTTAAAATTACTATAAAATATATTTAGTAAAAACTAAAGCATAATATAGAAAAAATATAGCGCTTAGCTACAAAAAAGGCAAACAGCAATAAATATATATATTTAGCAAGTTTATATAAATACTAATAATAATTGCTTATTATAGTTTCTTTTAAACTTAGCTAAATTTAAGCGCTAAATAAGCAACTTTAACTAAAACCTTATTTCTTATGTTTTATAGTTATATACTTTAATTTTTTTTTTGTTTAACTATTTAGCTGTTTTAAAAATATTGCTAGTATAAGAAAATATAGTATAAGATAATTAGTAGCAACTAGCAAGACTACTAATTTAACTTTAATCTTTAAAAATAGTATTTTTTATTTTTAAATACCTACTTTTAACCTACGTTTTAAAGCTTATATATAAAAGGTAGTTTAACGCTAGTGCTATTAATATATATTAGTATAGCTTAGCAAGCGCCCTTATAGTTTTAAGTAAGTAAGCCTTATAAGTTTAATAATATAGTAAATAAAAATATCCTTGCTATACTATTGCTAATAATAAAAATGTTACTATTAGTAAAAATTAAAAGTTTAATAGGTATTAATTAAAAAGTTAAATTAAAAAGGTTAATTAAAAGGGTAAAGTAGGTAAAGCCTGCTAATGTTTTATATAAGCTGTTAGCAAGTATAAAGTAAAGCTATTAATTTGTACAGCTATTAGTTAACAATACTTAAAATATTTACTTAGGTACTTAAGTATTTTTTATACTTTAACCTTTATTTTACGCCTTTACTTTTTAATATTTTTACCTTTTTTTTAATATTACTATTCTTTTTAATTTCTTTATACTTTGCTTGTTTATTAATAAACTTACATTATATTTTATACTACGTTTATATTAAACATTTTGCACGTATATATAGTAGCTTAGTTTTAGTAAACTAAGGTTATATATACATTTTTTATATATATAAGTACTTATATTTAAATACATACTAATAGTACTATATATTAGTATTTATATTTATAATTAACTTTTTATTAATAAGCAAAACAACAATATTAACTTTTTTTTTTTTATTATTATAGCGTTTTAAGATTACTTTTATAAGCTAAATAGTTATATTATTAAAATGCTTTATTTTAACTATACTATGCTTTTTAGTTTAAATATATTAAATATTAGCATTAAGTATAACTATATATATATTTTAATCCCTAAGACTTATAAAGTTTATAAGGCCTTTTTTAACGCTACTAAAACTATAAGTATTAAGTACTTTTGTTGCTATTTATAGTTATACTTAATAAGTTATATAAGCAATTAAAAAAAATATTTATAGCTTTTTTTTTTTTTAGCTTGTTTATATTTATATTAATATTATTACTAAAGTTAGTATATATAACGTTGCTAACTTTGCTTATAGTCTTATAGCTAATTAAGACCGCTTTTACGCGTTTTTTATTTACTTAATTAGCTAAAATGTTAACTTTTATAACAATTATTATGTTTTTTTTATTATTTAGTTATTTTTGTTTACTATTTATTATTTAGCTTTTAATATTTATAATAATATATGCTTTTTTTATATTTAAATAAAACAAGCTTAGTAGTGTTAAAATTATATTTTTAATAATAATAAAAAAAGCAATAAAACTAAAGCAGCTAAAAGCTATTATAATACTACTAAAAAAAAAAAGGTTATAAGTTCTAGTTGCTTATTTAGCTATGCTTATAGTATAAGTAGATTTTTTAAAAAGCTAATTATTATTAAGAAAATTTAAAAAGATAAGTTAAAAAACGTTAAAATTTTTACTAAGCATATAGCATTTTTAAAAAAAAAAAAAAAAAAAAAAGATAAAAAAAAAAAAAAAAATTAATTAAATAGGTAATTTAAAAGGTAGCGTTTTTATGCTATTGCTATTTTTAGCTTAAAGTGTTTGTTAATATATATTATTATAGTATAGGTTAAAGCTGTTTTAATAGCAGTTTTTTATTAGCTAAAAACTATAAACTTAGCTCTTTTTAATTTTAACTTTAAAGCAAATTATCTTTTATATGCTGCTAGTAAGTATAAAAAACTAATAAAGTGTAAAGAAAATCTTTATAAGTAAATAAATAAAATAAAAAAGGTTGTACAGTTTAGTAAGTATATTTGTTATTATAAATAAAAAGGTTAATTAAAAAAGCATAAAAAATAAAAACAAAGGATATTTATAACTTATATAAACTGTTAAAATATAAAAAGTAAAATAAATAGCTTATGCTAACATTACTAAGTAAAAAGTAGGGGTAATAGCTAGTTTAGCTATATGTTAGGTATAATTTATATACTTATATACTTTTTTTATAAAGGTAAAAGCTAATTAAATTAAAAAAACAAATTAGTGCTTATATGTAAAAGCGATTAAAGTCAATATAATGTAATTAATCTAGTATATAGTTATATAACCTTTTAAATTTAAAAAACTAATATATAGTATAGCATAAAAGATTTTTTTTTATATTTATTAAAAACATAGCTATAGCTGTTAGTTAGCTATAAAATTTACTAAGTAAGGTGCTAGGTGCTTGCAAACCTACTTATTTATAATAACCTTTTATACTTACTTATATACTTACTTTAACTTTTATACTTTAACCTTTATACTTTAACCTTTATACTTTAACCTTTATACTTTAACTTTTATTTTACTTTAACCTTTATTTTTTAACATTTTTACTACTTTTTAATATTATTATTCTTTTTATATATTGCAATAAAAATTAAAGATTTCTAAAGATCACTCTAACTTTATACTAAAAAAGGTCTAGCTAAAGTAAACGCATTAACTAGGTTTTAAAGGCTTTGCATTAATTACAGCTTTATAAAAATATTCTAAAAAGCATAACTTAGTATATTATATATATAATAAATAGCTAAATATTTAAGTTTAAAAAGTAACGCAAAAATAAAGGCTATATATACAAAAACAAAAATTAAGCTATCCCCCTTTAGCCTTATAGCTACTTTATAACATAAGGCATAACTAGCATGTATGCTAATTACGTTACAATCTTCCTTAGCTAAAAAAGTTGCCGTTTTTAGCACTTTTAAAGCTAAAATAAGTTAACGCATTATAAAAACTTTCCTTTTTAGTAAAATTAATATAATGCCCTTATTATTTTATTATTTAACAAGCTTTTTATAGCTATTTAAAGCTATTAAAAGTTTTGTTTATTAAAATTGCCTATTGCTACCTTTAATAGTAGCTTGCTTTAATTGCTATAACTTTATTTTAGCTATTATAGTATTAAAAGCTTTTATATTTATATAGTACTATGCCTAACCTTTTTATTTATAAAAATAAATAAGCTAAAAGCAAGTTATATACTAAAAAAAAGTCTTATTAACTTTATAGTATAAAGTAGTAGCTAGACCTATGCTTATACTAATAGCAAATTATTTTAGCGTGCTTTATTAACAATGCTATAATATAATATTTTTAATAGTAAATTTAAGTATATATTTTTTTACCTTTATAAAAAAACTATAAAGCTTATAATAAGTTAAATACTATTACGCTTTTTTTTAAAACTTTTTAATTAGTAAATCTTTTAGTTTTAAGCTATAGCAGCTATTAACAAAAAGCTTTTTTTTAAATAAGCATACTATTAATAATTTAAACAAAGTACTTATTAACTTATAATCTTTTTATAAAAAAGTAAATAAAGCTATGCTAAATAGTAAACATAAAAGTACTTTTAAAGTGCTATAAATGTTTAAACTAGTAAACTTAGTTATAATAGTTTTAAAAGTTTAAAAATAAGTAGCTTTATATTAATTTTGTTTTTTTAAAGCAGTTCCTTTTTTTATAAAGCAAATTTTAGCTATCTTTTTAAGTGCTATTAAAATAGTAATAATATTTTAAAGCTTATATTTACTAAAAGTACTAATAGTTAAAAGTATTAGCTAGTTTAAAACCTTAAATAAGTAAATAATATAAATAATATAAAGTATTTTACATTTTTAACCTCTTTGCTATATTAGCAAAAGTACAACTACAACGTATTATAGCATAAGCAACATATAAAATATAGTTTTATAAACTTGCTATAACTTTTTTTTAATCTATATAATGCTTTATTTTAGTATTTTTAAGCTATTAATAATAAAAGCTACTATTTAAAAATAATTAACTATTATAGTATACTAATAAGCTTTTTTATAAAACCTTAAAATAAAATATACTAGTATTTAGTTATAAGTAGCCTTTTTTTATTATAAGTTATAAATAGCTTTATTTTAAGCCTAAGTTTTTATAAAATAAAATCCTTATATAAGCTTAATAACTATAAACAAATACTTAAAGCAAAAACTAAAATAATAAGTTTTTATAAAATGCTTTAAAATAACTGCTACTTTTTTATTAAAAAGCTATTTTTAGCAACAAACTTAAAGCGCTATATTAATTAAATATTTTAACTTATACTAATACTATAACGTATTGCTATTTTTATTATATAAGTTTACAAAGCTATAAAAGCTATTAGTATTTAGTTTTAAAAAATATAAAATATTTAAGTTTAAATTAAAAATATACTTAGTTTATAAAAAAGCAAGCGCGCTTTTATATAGCTATTTAAAATATATTTTTATAAGCAAATCTTTAAGATTTAAGTTTTAAGTAAGCATAATAAAAGCATTTAAAATAATAATATTAAATATAAATAATATAGTTAGTAAAAGTTGCTAAAGTATAGCTAGCTTAAATATAAAACCTTTTTACTTTAATAAAACTTTATATTAAATTATTAACTATATTACTAATATAATAAATACTAATAAGTTTACTTTTAGTGCTTAGTTAAGCATTAAGTTAATTATATTATTTAAAAGCTTAATAAAGGTAATTAAAGTTGCTAAGCAAAAGTATTTATATAACTAGCTATTATTTTAACTATAAAAAAAAAAAAACCTAATTTAAATAAGAACTTTATATGTTTTTTATAGCTAAATACTTATTAAAAGCTTTAGTGCTTATATATATTTAAAAGTAAGGACTTAGTTTATTAAGTTAAATATACAAGCTTTTTATAAATAAAAATCAACTATAATAAAAATTTAATAACTATTACTAATATATTCTTTTAAAATAAAAAGCTTTATATTAACTATATTTTCTTTAAACTATTATTATAACTATTTTTTTAAATAGCTACTAAAAGTTTTAAACAAAAAGTCTTAAAACGTACTTATAGCCTAGCTAAACATATTTTTAATTAAAATATAAAGCTAGTTTTTTAAAATTAAACAAATACTTGCTATAATTTTATTTTTTAAAAGCTAGCTATAATAGTAATACTTAATTAGTATGCTAAGCTAAAAACTAAATATTTTTTTTTACTATGTTTTTTAAAAAATAAAATCTAAGCATTTTTTATTATAAAGCAAATAGTTAATTTTATTATTGCTAATATCTTTATTACTTAAAAATCTTTATAGTTTTATATAGTTTAGCAATAAGTTAATATGCTTAAAGTAATTTTGCTAAATACTTATAAGCGCAAATAAAAGTTTTTAAAAGTAAATAAAAGCTATAATTCTTTATAGCGCGTTTTTTCTAAGTATTAAAATTTAATTTACTATATTGTATAAAGCAATAAATTAAATATATAAAGTTAAACTATAGTACTAAGCAAACTAAAAATAAAAAAATAAAAATAAAAGTTTTTAAAAAAAAAAAAAAGTATAAGCATAAGTACAAACTAAAAAAACAAAAGTAAGTTTATAAGCTATTTTTTATAAGTATAGCATATAAACTAATAAATAAAATTATAATAAGTATTTTTTTTAAGTTTTTTTTATAACAAATTAAAATAAAAAAACCTAACAAAATTTGCTTTATTAAGTACTTAAAGCTATAAGTATAAATTATTACAACATACTTATAACTTTTAAATGTTTGCTTACTAAATTAAACAATTTTTATAAAGCTAGCTTGCTAACAATAACCTAAAATTATATATTATTTATACTTTATTAAGCTAACGCAAGTTTTTATTAAAAAAGTAGTAAGCTAAATATTAAAAAACTATTTTTTCCTTTTTTTGCTTTTTTACTTTTTTTTTAAGTTTTTAAATATTTCTTACTACTTTATTATTTTAAAATTAACGCTACGCTTTATTATAAATATTTTAAAGCTTATAAAAACAAGCAAAGGCAATACTAACATAAACTATATAATTAGCAAAAATCTTAGCACTAACATTACTTATAAAAAATAGTTACTAAGCTTAGTTAAAAAAATAAGCAAAGCTTAGCTAATTATAAAAAAAAATAAAAAAACTATTTTTAAGCTTAAATAGCAAAAAATAAAAGCATTATATTAATTTTTTATTACTTAAATAAGTGCTAACATATTAAAAATATTTAAAGCTTTAAAAATTAAAATTATTAGTAATATTGCTTAAAGTTATTATATTTACTAGCTAGTCTACTTATTTTTTTATATTGCTAGCAGCGCTTTAAAATATATTATTAAGCTTATAAAAGCTTTAGCAAAAAAAAAAAACTTTAACTTAAAGCTTATTTATATTAAAAATAAAAACAGCAAACTATAAAATAAATATTTTATATATTTATTATAAAACTAACATTAATATAAAGCTTTTTTAATCTAACAAACAAATTGCTTAAATATTATTTTTTATATACGCTATAAAAAGCATTTTATTAAATTAAACACAAACACTTGCTTAAGTATATAGCCATTTTTTAAATATATTTTTAATTTAAAACTTTAAAGTAATTTTTATAGCAACTGCGCGTTTATAATCTAAAGCACATTTTATATTTATTATAACGCAGTTAATTTGCTTCTTAAAATATAGCAACTTATAACGTCTAATTTAACTAAAAGCTTTATATTTATTATAAACCTTAAAACATATAAGCTAATATTTATATTATTATTAAAAAAACTTATATAGTTAACATATAAACAGTTTACTAAATAAAGCTTAAAAAAAAGATTTTAATAACTATATATAAAATAAAAAAAAAAAAGGCAAAAAAATAGGAAAAATATTTAAAAAAACCGGGTATTACGTTAATTTATATAAAAAATAAAATAAAAACATATGTTTTAAAATATTAAATAAAAATATTAAAAAAAATAGTTAAAAGTAGCAAAGCATACTTTTTATTTTAAACAATATAAAAAACAAAAAAAATATTACTACTATATTTTTTAAAAGCAAGTTGTTAATTTTAATATATAAATAAAAAAAATATTTAAAAATAATAAAATTAAAAAAAATTAATAACAAGTTTAAAAAAAAAAAAATATAAACAAAAAGCTTTTAAAAATAAAAAGCTAGCATAATATTTATACTATAAAGTTACTTTACTATTTTCTTTTAAAGTAATATAAAACTAAAAAGCTAAAAACAAAAATTTATTAAATAAGTAATGCTAGCTAAGCTCTTAAAAAAAAAATATATTATAAATAAAAATATTTAATTAATTTTACATTATACTAAACCTATAAACGCTATTAATAGCTACTATATTAATATTTATTAGTTTAAAAAAGCTATTAATATAATTATAGTTTTTATAAAAATTTAAAGCAAAGTTATTATTTATTATTAAAAGTTCTAAGTCTAGCTTATTAATAGTTTTGTTTTTTTAAAAAACACTTTTAATAATTTAAAAGTCTAAGTTAAGGTTTTTTAGTACTTAATATTTTTTATTATTTTTATAAAAAGCTTAAAGCTATTTTATAAAATAGCAACTATATAGCTATTATTTATTTATTTTAGCAAGCTTATAATATACATTACTTATAGCTTTAATAATCTAGTATAGCTTATTTTATTAATATAAAAGCTTTTTATTATTACTTTTATTAATTTTAAAAAAAGTATTAAATAAAAATATAAAGTTACTAATGCATATTTTAAGCTAAATTTTATAAGCATCTTATTAATTTTATTAGTTTACGTTATTTTTTTATTTTAAAGTAATAATTTTTTTTATATATTTAATATCTTTTATATAATATTTTAGCTGCTTTACTTTTAACGCTACTAAATTAATATAATTAAAAACTAAATCCTACTATAATACTTACTATATTAGCACAACGTTTTTAATTAATAAAATAAGTAAACGTTTATAAACTAGTTTATATAAGCTATACTTATAATATTAAATAGTAACATTATTTGCTAAAATAATAAAGCTTAAATAATTTAGCTAGTTTTTTTTAGTTTTATTAATTACTTTTATAAGCGTTATTTTAATTAAGCAATGCTTACTTTTAATAAGGCCTTATGCTTAAAAGTAATAAGCTAGCTTATAAGCTATATAATACTTAAAGTGCTTAGCTACTATAATAACTTTTTTTTTAAATTTACTTTTATTATTATACTTAATATATAGCGCGCTATTATAGCAATATACTATATATTTATA
>MU401935.1:0-15070 GCA_022579005.1 Poronia punctata
GTATTAAATATATATTAAAGCAGCTTTAATTTAATATTTAAAAAGTAAAAAAAAAGCTATAGCAAATAAAAGCTATATACTATATAGTTTATAAGCACTAAAAATAAGCAATAAAGTTAATATAAAAGTATTATAATTAGCATTATATGCTAAAAAAGTTTTAAGTAAGTAATATAATAAAGCTATTAATAATATATTTTAAGTTTAAGTATAAAAAAAAACTAGCTTTTATATATATTTAAGTTAAAGTTATTAAAAAAGTAAAAGCTTAAGCATATTAAATTTAATTATTAAAAATTTATTTTTAAGTTTATAATATATTTTTTATATTATTATTTAAACTATAAATAAATTAGCTAAAAAATGTTAGCAAAATAGCGCTACTTAAATTAAAAAATAAGTAAAAAAAATAAGTAATAAAAAATATTATTTAGTATTAAAAAAACTAAAATAAATAAAAATATTTAGTAAAATAAAAAAGCTAGCTAGTAAAATATAATATTTAAAAGCTAGCTAAATATTTAGTAAATATAAGCTGTTTATTAAACTAATATAAAAAGAAAATTAAAAAAGTTTATATTAAGTAAAATAATAAGTAAAGTAATTATAATTAGTATAATAAATATTAAATTATAAAATATATACTTAGTTAATAAAAAAATAGCAAGCTATTGCTAAGTAAGCTAAAACTAAGCTATAGTATTATAAAAAATAAAAACTTATATTTTAATAAACTTATTATAACTTAAAATATATTTTAAATTATTAATATAAAAAATATTATTATTAAATAAAAAGTTAGCAAGTAAAAGCTAAAAAGTAATTAAAAAAGCAAATAATATACTATACTATTAAAATAGCTATAGCTAAAAATAAGTAATATAATTTAATAAGTATTATAAATAAAGCTAATAATAGTAATAAAAACTATATTATAAGCAAAAAAATTTTAATAAGCTTTGCTAATATTAAAAAACGCTTTAATGCTTTTATTTTTATAAGCTTTTTTAAAGTTTAGCTTTTTATTAGCAGTTTTTAAAATAAATATGTATAATTAGTATAAATAAGTATTTAAATTATTTAAAAAACTATTTTAGTACTTTAAAAAAAAATAAAAAACTAAGCTTTATATATAATATTATTAAAGTTATTAAGTAAAAGCTTTTTTTTACTAATATAAAATTGCTAAATATTAGTAAATATATTAGCAAATAAGTAATAAAAATATAAATTATAAAAAAAGCAATTATAATAGTTAATAAATAATAAATAATAACTAATTTTTAATAAATAGTAGCATAATATTACTTTTTTTTTAACTAATATAACTAGCTTTTTTTTAAAACTAACTATATACTAAAAAGCTAAGCTTGCTTTAAATAAGCAAAATATATATTAACTTATAATAATAAAAGTATTATTTAATAAAGTAGCGTTTATATTTACGCTTTTATTTTTATTTTTATTTTTAGCTTTAATAATAGTAGCTTAATAGTTTTGCTAAGCGTTTTTAATTTTAGCGCAAAAATAAGTAATATACTATATAATTTATTAAGCTATACTAATTAAAGCAAAAAGTATTTAAAAAAAAATATTTAAGCAAACTAATAAATAAAAAAGTAGTAAATATATAGCGTAATAATTTTAGTAGTTTTTTTTATAAAAAGTATAATTAATATTGCTAAAGTAGCAAAAATAGTAAATATAAAAATTTAAATATATACTAAAAACGCAGTGCTAGCAAGGCTTTTTACTAAGCATTATTATAATCTTTAGCTTATTACTATTTAGTTAAGCAAAATTATAATTAAAATTAAAAATTTAATAGTTTAAAAATAATTAACCTATATTAATATTAAAAGTATACTAGTATATAAACTTAAAATAAAAAGCTTTAAAAGCAATATAATAGTAGTTGCTTAGCAAAGAGCTTAATAAAATAATAATGCTAAAAAAAAAGTAAATATTAAAATAAGGTTATAAATAAAATAAATATATAAAGCTAGGTATAAGCTAACAAGTTAATAAAAAAACAGCTTATAAAAGCTAATAAATTAATTTAATTAAAAAAATTAAAAATAGGCCTAATTAGCAAATATACCTATAAATGCTAAAATTGCTAAAAACTAGCAACTTAAAAAAAAAAGCAATATAATAAAGTATCTAGCTAAAAAACCTATTTGCTAAGCTATTTATATATAAACTACCTATTAGCTAAAGCTATGCTAACTAATAGCTAAAGCTTTGCTAGTTATACCTTTTTTAATCTTTTTAGCTAGTCTAGTTACTTACTTAGCTAACTAAACAAAAGTTATTTAATATACTTAGTTTTTAAAATTGCTAGTAATATTACCTTATAACTACCTTATTGCTTAAACCCTTATACTTAGTTACTTATTTAATTAATTATATAAACGTTATTTAATATAGTTAGTTTTTAAAATTGTTTATAATATAACTTTATAACTACTTTATTATTTAAACTTATATATTTTTTTATTTTTTATTTTTAAATTATAATATAATATTTAGTAAAAAGATTTAAACTAAAAGCTAAATATAGTTTATAACTACTAAGTAATTAATTATTAGTAATATAAATAAGTTTAATAAACTTAATATTAAAAATAAGTTATAAGAACTAAAAAAACTAGCTAATAGTTAAATTAAATTTATAAATAGCTAAAAATAAAAAAGCTACAAAAAATATAGAAAAAAGGTAAAAAGCTTAATAGTAAACTAAAAAACTTAAAAGAAAAAGTGCTACTTATTAAAGTAGCTTATTGGCTACTAAGTAATAACTTAAAAAGGTTAAAAAGTTAAAAATCACTTTTTTTACTTTAAACTATTATTATATAAAAGCTTTTTTAATAACAGTTTTCATTATAAAAGCTTTTAAGCAAGTTTAAAAAAATAAAGTAATAGTTTTTTAAATTAAATTATTAACATAAAAAATTAAAATATATATTTAGTTTAACTACTTATTAATTAAAAAAGCTATAATATAAAAATAACGCTAAAGATTTTATATACAACTATAAGCAGCTAAAACAAAATATTATTATTATAAAAATTAAAAATTAAATTATAGCTATAAAAAAGGAATTAGTAAAAGCCTAGCTATTAAGATTTAATATAAATTATATAAGCTTTAATATAAGCTAAGTTTAATATTTAAATAAATTAGCGTTTTTATTAAAATATATTAAAATCTAATAACTTAAAAAAGGCTACTTTTAGTTTTTTTAAAGGTTTATTTAAAACAAATATTAACTTAAAGCTATTTAAGCAAACTTTTTAAAAGCAATTATATAAGCTATAATAATTAAAAAATAAAAACTTAATAAATATTCTTTTAATAAATATTAGTATAAAAGGTTAAAAGCGCTATATTACTAAAAAATAATAGCTAACTAGCTTTTAAGTAATAATATAAACTTGTAGAAAAAAACAAAAAATGTTTTAATAAAGCAACATATATTATTTAATAATATAATAATAATAAAGCACTTGGTATTACGCTAGCAAAAGATATAAATTCCTATAAAAGCGAAGATATACTAAACGCTTACTAAAGCAAAAAAGCTAGTAAACAACTTAAAAGCGCTTAAATAATTATTTAAAAAAGTTAATAACTCATTTAAATAATAAATAAATTAAAACTAAACTAAATTAATATATACTAGTAATAGCTTTATAAAGTATTATTATTATAATAAAAAAACTATTTAGCTAAGTATTGTTTAAAAATAAGCAATTAGCGTTAAATTGCTAATTAAATAAAGTTAAGCAAAAACTACTTAAATAGCTTAAAAATAAAATATAAACTTGTTAAACAGCTTAGTTAAACTTTAAAAATAAAAAGTTAAAGGTAAGCTAAGCTAAAATAATATATTTAATTTACTTTAATAAAGTTTAATAAAAGGTTTTATACTATAAAGCTATTTTATACAATAGCTATAGTTCTTTTATATAATAAGCAAAAGCTAAGAAAAGTTATTATAAATATAAATATAAAGGCTTAAGTTAATATTATATATAAAACCTTTTTTAAAAAATACTTATAAAAAGCAAATATTGTATTACTTTTGTTAATAAAACTAAATAAAAAGCTAATAAAATATTAAGTAGCTTATTAATATAACATATTATAAAAGACTTAAAATAGGTCCTTGCGCATAGATTAAATATTTATAAATTAAATAAAGTATTAGCGCATTAGATTAATTACCTATATAATAAGGTAATTTATCCTAGCTCTACTAAATACTTTATTGTTATTATTATTATTAATTTATGAAATTTGCTATATAACTTTATAGTTTCTTTTACTAAATAGTATAGTAAGTTAACTAAATTAGTATAATTAAGATTTTAGTTATAGTTTATTTTAAGTAGCTAAATATAAATTAAGTATATTGTTTTTTAAGACTTTAATATTTGATTTATACTGTTTTAAAACTATAAAGCTTAAATAAAGTAAAACTATAAAGGCTATTTTTTAAACCTTTTTACAGTGCTATTAAATTAAAACTTAGTTAAAGTTATTTTTTAAAATCTTTTTAATTAGGAACTTAATTATAGTTTGCTATGCTTTTTTACTTTAAGCAAACCTTTTATAAATACGTTAAGTTACTTTATAAATAGCGTAGCTATTTATAATAGTACTATATTTACTTTAATTATATATTAACCTTTTATTTGTTTTTTATAAAATAAATAAATAAAATAAAAGTAATATTAGCAGGCTTGTTATACTAAGCTAATTTAATAATTAAAGGAAATTAAGCTTTAAATTTTAAACATAATTTATAGTTAATACTTTAATATTATTAAACTAACTTTATAACTTTTAACTTTATAATTTTTAAATTTAAAACTTATTTATTTAACGCGGATTAAACGTAGTAAATATTAAAAAGAGTAAAAAAGGAAAAAACAATAAAGCTAGTTAAAAGGAGCTAAAACAAATAAAGGAAAATAAAAAAACCTTTAAAAGAGGTTTTTAATATTATTACTAACTTAGTAAACTAAGTAGAGCACGTTTTTAACAAACTATAAACTTTAAATAAAAATATAAAAGTTATAACAAGTAAAATAAACTAGTATTTAAGCTATTTAAAGCAAGCTTATAATATTAAAACTTTAAGTATAAGTATAAGTATGCTAATTAAAATAGCTATAAAAGCTAATGCTAATATAAAAACTAGAATAGCTTAACTAAGCCTTATTTAATATATAGCTACTATATTTTAACTTTAAGCTTTATTAATAATGAAATTTTTTAAAAAGCAATTTAAAAACTTTAAAGGTGTCACGTTTAGTACCCAATGCCACTACTCAATTAAGCCAAACTCCTAAAAGGGATGTAGAATACCAAGGTAGTACTTGGTATCTTATAGTAGACTATGTACTTCAGCGTTACGTACTGGTTAGTGCGTAGCCAACCCGTAACTACCCCCCGCCGCGCACCAAGGGTTCGTCCCGAATCCGACCCCCTCCTTTGCAGCCACTATGCAAAGGGCCCTAAAGGTCGTCAATTCAATTAAGGACCTTAGTCCGACAAAGGAATACATAGAACATCCAGAAAAGGATCCCTCCTTTTGCTACGGTCGGGAATTAAACTAACCGTTAGTAACCTTAGTATTGTCACGTTTAGTACCTAATACTACTACTTAATTGAGCCAAACTCCTAAAAGGGATGTAGAATACCAAGGTAGTACTTAGTATCCTGTAGTGGACTATGTACTTTAGCGTTACGTACTAGTTAGTACGTAGCCAACCTGTAACTAAAGGCTTTTTTTAACTTTTATAAATTTAGCTAATTTTAATAACTATTATAAGATTTTAAAATCTTTATTATATATTAACTTATAAGTAATAAAATATGCTTTATTAAAAAGTAATTGCTTATAAATTTAATTTATTAAGTTATTAGTTTAATAATTATTTAAATTAATAAATAACTAATAAGGTATAAACTTTAAAAGTTATTATAATAATATAAAGAAAAGGCAATACTTAACTTTATATATATAATTAAGTTTTAAATTATTAAAATAAGCTATAAAATATAAGGGTTTAAGCAATAAAGTAGTTATAAGGTAATATTACTAGCAATTTTAAAAACTAGGTATATTAAATAACTTTTATCTAGTTAGCTAGGTAAGTAACTAAACTAGCTAAAAAGATTAAAAAAAGTATAATTAGCAAAGCTTTAGCTATTAGCTAGCATAGCTTTAGTTAGTATATAGTTTATATATAAATAGCTTTATAAGTAGGTTTTTTAGCTAGGTGCCTTATTATACTACCCTCTTTTTTAGGTTACTAGTTTTTAATAATTTTAGTATTTATAAATATATTTGCTAATTAGCTTACTTTTTAATTTTTTTAATTTAATTGCTTTATTATATTATAATAAAGCACCTAGCTAAAAAACTTATTTACTAAGCTATTTGCGCACAAACTACTTATTAGCTAAAGTTATATTAACTAATAGCTAAGGCTTTGCTAGTTATACTTTTTTTAATCTTTTTAGCTAGTTTAGTTACTTACTTAGCTAATTAAACAAAAGTTATTTAATATACTTAGTTTTTAAAATTGCTAGCAACATTACCTTATAACTACTTTATTACTAAAACTTTTATACTTTTTTATTTTTACATTTTTAAGTTATAACACAATATTTAGTAAAAGAATTTAAACTAAAAACTAAATATAGTTTATAATTACTAGGTAAATAACTAGTAATAATATAAATAAACTTAATAAACTTAATACTAAAAATAAGCAATAAAAACTAAAAAAACTAGCTAATAGTTAAGCTAAATTTATAAATAATTAAAAATAAAAAAATAATAATAAACATAATAAAAAAAGCAAAAAACTTAATAGCAAACTAAAAAACTTAAAATAAAATATACTACTTATTAAAATAAATAATTAGCTAATAACTAGCAACCTTTAAAAAGGTTAAAAAAGTAAAAGTTATTTTTTTTACTTTAAGCTACTATTATATAGTAGCTTATTTAATAAAAGCTTTTATTGCAATAGTTTTTATAAAAGTTTAAAAAGCTAAAAAAATAATCTTTTAAACTAAATTATTAATATAATAAACTAAAACTTATAGTTGCTTTAGCTACTTGCTAAGTATTGCAAATAAGTTATAAAGAAAGCAAGGCTTTAAAAGGTAACTTAATTTATTGCTAAAAATCTTAAGGTAAAGAGAAAAAGAAGGAAAAGCTTTTAAGTTCTTGTTAAAGGTGCAAGCCTATATGTGCACTAAATAGTAAAGCTGCAGCTGTTTACAGGTATAGGCCCTGTATTTATTATTTAAAGGAGGTAATAGCTATAAGCTACCTAGTTAGCTGTACTGCTATTAACTAATTTATAACTACCCCCCTTAAAAAAAAAAAAAGAATAACTTGTTTTAAGGCATAACCTAGCTTTAAACTAATATTTTTTAAGTTTTTAATTAGTTGCTTTTTAGCTAAAAAGGGATTGCTTTAAATATTTACTAATTACTATAACAGTTAAGGCCTTTATACTATTATATTATAGTGCAGTTTTTTTATAACTAACTATATTATATTAGCTATATAAAGTGCTTTTTTATTATGTGTTTTGTTTTTGTATTTTTTAAGTTGCACTTATTGCAGCTTTATTATTGTTTTTATAAGGTTTGTTAATTTTTTTTTTCTTTATTGCTTTTAACTATTTAGTAAGCTATATTAAAAGCTTTGTAGCTTTAAAGTGTTGTTTATAAAAGTCTTTTAGTAATTTTGCGCTATTTTTAAAGTTTTTAGCAAAGTATTATTTTTTATTAATATTTTATCTTTTTTAGTTAACTTTATACTATAGTTTATTATAGTATAGTTTTAATATATAAATCTTTTTAACTATAAACTTTTCTTTTTTGCTTATAAGCTTAATTGTCTTTTTATTTAAATTTATAGCTTTTTATTTTAGTAATAGGTTATTAAGGTATTTATAAAGCTAGTTTATATAGTACTTGTTAGTTGTGCGCTATAAGTACAGCACTTTAAAAGTATAAGTATTACTATTTTAATATAATATTTAGAATTTCTGCTAGGTTATAAAGTAGTTAAGCTTATTAAAAGGTTAGTTGGTTTATTATAATTAACGTTTTTTTAAAATAAATACGTAGTCCTGCGTCTTTTAATCTTTATAGTACTTTTTTTACATATTTTTAGTATTTTTTTAACATGTTAAAGTATATAAAAATATTATTAACGTATACGCAGCAAAAATAATTTAAATAGTTAAATAGCATATTATTAATATACCTTTAAAATATAAACAAGCTATTAGTTAAGCTAAATAATAATACTTTATATTTATAAGCTTTATATTTAGTATAGAATATTATTAAGTTCTTTGTTTTTGCTACTATTTATATTTAATAAAATGCTTATTATACGTTTATCTTTATAAAGATCTTTGCTTTAAAGATTTATAAAAAGGTTTTTTTAATTAAAGGTAAAAGGTATTAATCCTTTTTTATTAAGTTGTTTAACTTTTTATAATTTATATAAAACTATAATCTTTTATAAGGTTTTTAAATAAATAGAACTAGTAATGCTTATAGTGCATTACTTAGTTTTATAAATCTTTTTTATAAATAGTTAATAAAATATTTTTGTACAGCTTTTAACTTATTAAAAAATATTTTATATAGTAAGCTATATTTTAAGTTATTAAGTAACTTTTTATTAAAAAATTCTATAAGGTAATTTATGTTAGGTTGCTATAAAGAAAGCTTATTTAAATTAACCTTGCTAAAAGTGCAAAAAAGGTTATAGTATTTTAGCAGCATAACTTTTAATGCTTATTATTTTAATTTTTTGCTTTTTTTATTAAAAAATTCCTTTACCTTTTATTTCTTAATAATAAAATCTATTTTTTTTATACTTATTATCTTTACTTAGTTTTTTAAGCAGTTAACACGTACTATGCGTTAAAATAACAAAACTATAAGTAAGCATAACTTAGTATTTAGTTTTTTTTTATACTAAGCTATGCTGTTTTTTTATATTTAATATAGCTTTTAAGCATTTAATAACTATTTACTATATATTTTCTATATTTGCTTTTTATTGTTATTTTTTTTATTTAAGTTATTTTTTTATATAGTCTTTTTTATTTTTTTTATATTTGCTTTAGTAAAGTTTTCTTTTAAGCTATTTTATAGCTTAGTTAGCTTTTTTATAAGTACTAGTTAGTATAGGTTATTATTGCTTAGCTAGCATATAGTACTTTATAAAAAGTTTTTAAAAAATAAAAAATAGTAGTTTTAATAGTTTAGTAAGATTTTATATTAACTAAATTATAGTTTTTTTAGTATTATAGTATATTATATTTATAAAATAATTAGTAAAACGTTTTTAAAAGTTTACTTATTAATATAAAACATAGTTAGTAAAACTTTATAAATATTTTAGCTACTTTTGCTATTAAACCCTATTGCTATTTAATAATTAAAGTTTATTAGTATTATAAAGTTTAAGTTTATTTTAACTTATTTAATAAGCTTAATATTTATAGCTACGTATATATTAGCTTTTATATTACTAAGCATATTATTTATAAGCAAAAAAAAGTTATTATTTAATAAAGTATAGCTAAATATAAAAAGTTCTTTTCTTATATATTTATTTATAATATTAAGTTTTTATACGTTTTAATATACGTTAAAAATAACGCCTTTTTTAAGTAAAAGTTTATTTACTTTAAAGTTATTTTTTAACGCTTATTTAGTATTTTTTTTAGTTTATATTTATTTTTTAAAGTTATATTTATATGCTATAAATATTGCGTAAATTTATACTTACTAGTTTAGGTTGTTTTTTTTAATAAATAATTATAAAAAGTATAGCTTTGCTTTTTATAATTAAAACAACAACTTTTAATAATAAGTGTTTTTATTTTTTTAGCAAAAAGCTTAGGTTGTAATTTAATTACGTTATAGTTATTTTTTTAGCTTTATTATGCAAGCCTTTTTTATTGCTTTAAAGTAAAGTAAGTTAAGTATTATTTATTATTAGCTATGTTAGCTTAATTATATTATTATTAGTATAAGTATTGTTATTAGCTAGCTTTTAAATTATTTTATGCTTATTTTTTTATTAAAAAGTATATACTACTTAGGTATAGTATTAAATAAAAAAGTTAAAGTTTATAATTGTATTAAAGTACTATAATATAGTTTTTTGTTATAATTAAAAAGTTAGCTTATTATAAATTTTTTTTTTATTTTGTACATAAAATACGCTATTTGCTTATAAAGCAAACAAAGCTATTTTTAAAAGTTTAATAATTAGCTAGACTTTTTATTTCTAGTTTTTAATACTTAACTTTAATTTGCTGCTTTTTATTAATATTTTTATATTTACTTTTTAAGTAGTTTAATAGCTTAGTTAAAATATTAATTATATTTAAATAGTTGTCTTATAAATAAAGTTATAAGTGTTTAGCTATAGTACCTTTTAAATAAGATTTAATATTAGCTATTTTAGCCTTATTGTTTATAAACTAGTTTTTATTAGCTTTAAAGCAATTTTTTATATATTATAGCTATATTTTAAAAATAACTTTATTTTTTTTTATTATTATAAAATATTAATACTTTAACTTTTATAAATTTGCAAAGTATAGTAAAAGTTAAAAAGGTATTATTATAAAATATAAAATAGTTATATACTAAAAAGTCTACTACTTATTAGTTTATATTAACAACTTAAGTTTTAAAGCAGTTAACTTTATTATATACATTAATTAGCTTTTAAGTAATACGCTTTATAATTTTGTTAGTATTGCTTATATATATTGCTATTATAGCCTATTTACAAGCTTATTAAAAAAGCTTTACTTTTTTTTTAAATATAGCAACTTTATATAGGCCTAACTTAGTTAAGTAATAAGCTTAATAAACTAAGTTAAATATTGTATTTTTGCTTATAGTAAGCAAAATATATAAGTTATTTACTTATACCTAATAAGCTAATAATATTAAAGTATATATTTTAAATTTTTAAAACATTACTTTTAAGTAAGTTTTTATAAAGTTTTTAAATATACTTAAGTTTATAATGCTATTAAAGTTAAGTATAGTATCTTTTTTATTTTTAGTTAAAGTAATAAAGAAAAAGCTTAGCTTATTATTTTTTTTAATATATAGTTTAGCAAAAGCTTAAACTAACTTTTAGGTTTTTTACTAGTACTGCGCTATGCTAGTTATATATTAAAATTTTTTAAAAGTTTTTAAAGCAATTTAGTTATTAAAAGTATAAGCTTAGTTAGCTAGTATATTAAGTATTTTTTTATTAAGCTTATAACTTATAGTTTTTATGTTTACATTTTAAAATAAACATAAAATAATAATAAATTGTTAGCAAGCTTTTATTTAAAAAATCTTGTTTACTTTTAAAATAGTTTTTATAAAGTTGCTATTTATATATAATATTTTAGCTAAAGCTTATTGCTTTATAGCTATATATATTTTTACGCGTTTTTTATTTTTTTAAGCTATAATTTTAGTATAAAACTAAAGTAGCTAAGTATTAAGTTTTTAATAGCTTTACTAGTGCTATTAAGTTAAATTAAATTTATAAACTAAAACTATTTATATAAGTAATCTTTAGGCTATATATTTAATTTATAAACTTTAAAATTGTTGTAAATAAATTATAAAAAAAGCAAGGCTTTAAAAAGTAACTTAATCTATTGCTAAAAATCTTAAAGTAAAAAAAAAAAAAAAAAGCTTTTAAGTTCTTATTAAAAGTACAAGCTTATATATGCACTAAATAGTAAGGCTGCAGCTATTTATAGGTGCAGGCCTTATATCTACTGTTTAAAAGAAGTAATAGCTATAAGCTACCTAGTTAGCTATACTACTATTAACTAATTTGTAACTCTAAGTAAAAAAAGCTATAATATAAAAATAACGCTAAAGCTTTTATATATAATTATAAGCCGCTAAAACAAAATACTACTGCTATAAAAATTAAAAACTAAATTATAGCTATAAAAAAAAGTAATTAGTAAAAGCTTAGCTATAAAGATTTAATATAAATTATATAAGCTTTAATATAAGCTAAATTTAATATTTAAATAAATTAGCGTTTTTATTAAAATATATTAAATTATAATAACTTAAAAAATAAAGCTACTTTTAATAACTTTTAAAAGTTTATTTAGCAAAAAAACGTTAACTTAAAGCTATTTAAGCAAACTTTTTAAAAGTAGTTATATAAGCTTTAGTAATAAAAAAATAAAAACTTAAAAAATTTCTTTTTTTATTAGCAAGTATTAGTATAAAAGCTTAAAAGCGTTATATTATTAAAAAATAATAGCTAACTAGCTTTTAATTATTAGTATAAACTTTAAAAAAAACTAAAAAAAGTTTTAATAAAGTAGTATATATTGCTTAATAATATAGTTATAATATATTAAAAAGCTAAAAAATAATAAAGCACTTAGCATTATACTAATAAAAAGTATAAGCTACTATAAAAGCAAAAATATACTAAATGCTTATTAAAGTAAAAAAAGTTAGTAAATAACTTAAAAGCGCTTAAATAGTTTAAAAAAAAAACTAATAACTTATTAAAGCAATAAATAAATTAAAACTAAAGTAAATTAGTATATATTAGCAATAGCTTTATAAAATATTATTATTATAGTAAAAAAAGCTATATAGCTAAGTATTGCTTAAAAAATAAGTAATTAGCGTTAAATTGCTAATTAAGCAAAGTTAAATAAAAACTATTAAAATAGCTTAAAAGTAAAGTATAAAATATTTAAGTAGCTTAGTTAAACTTTAAAAATAAAAAGTTAAAAGCTAAGCAAAAATAAGTTAATATATTTAATTTATTTTAGCAAAGTTTTATAAAATATTTAATATTATAAAACTATTTTAAATAATAGCTATAGTTTTTTTAAGCAGCAAGCAAAAGCTAAAAAAAGTTATTATAAATATAAATATAAAAGCTTAAGTTAATATTATATATAAAAACTTTAAAAAAAAATACTTATAAAAAGTAAATATTTTATTACTTTTATTAATAAAACTAAATAAAAAGCTAATAAAGTACTAAGCAGCTTATATAGCTAGTTTTTAAATAGTTAACGCTTAAGAAATTAAGCAAACTTTTAAATAAATATTTTATATAATATATAAAAAGCAAAAAGTATTAAAGCTTTTAATATTATAATTAAAAATAAGTTAATTAAGTATATTATTAAATATAGCCTTTACTTAATAGTTTTATAGCAAATATTAAAAAATAAATTTTAAAAAGTTTGCTAAAAATGTAGTTAGTAATTAAGCAGTATACGTTGCTAATTTAATAAGTATAAGTATTAGCTTTAAAAAAAAGTTACTATTTTTTAAAATTAATAATAAGCTTAATATTAAAAATAAAATTAATTTATTTAAATATTTTAAAGCGTTTTAATATATATACATTAAGCTATTAGCAAAAAAGTTACTAGTACTAAAAAAAGCATAATATATAATAAACTTAGTAAAAAAAGTATAAGTACTATTTAGCTTAATTTATTTTATTATAAAGGCTTAATAGCAAGTGCTTAAAAAATACTTTAAAAAAAACTTTTAAATAAGCTATATATAATACTTAAAAGCAAATATAAAAGCTTTTATTTTATTTATATTAAAAAAAATAAAACTATAAAGCTTTATATTAATTATAAAAGCTTAAATAAAGTAACTATAAAAAATAAGTATTTTTTACTTTTTATATTAAAAGTAATAAATAAGCTAAAGTTAGTAAAGGTTTTTTTAAAGCTAAACTTTAAAAATGCTTACTATTATATTTAAATTAAATATAGTAATAAGTAAAAAACTACTTTTTAAATAAAATATAAGTATTTTAAGTATATAGTTATACTTTTTAAATTAACTAATACTTTTATAACTTTTTAAGCTTATATATATAAAGTATTAGCTAAGCTAATAAATTATATTTATATAGTTTATTTAAATAATATTATAGTTTTTTTAAAAAATAAAAAAAAAATAAAAAGCACTTTTAATTAGTTTATAAGCAATTAGCAAAATATTAACTATTTATAAAGCTATTAAAGTATAAGTTTTTTAAAACTAAAATAAAGTTTTTAAAGTTTATTATTATAATTAAAAAAATAAAAATAAATTTTTAAAAGGTTATTATTATTTAAAAGTAAAAAGTATTAACTTTAATATATAATATATAAATATTTTTAAAGTTTATAAACTTTTATAAAAAGTTTATAGCTAAGTATGTAAACATTATAGCGCTAATTATAATAATTTTAAAAAGTTATACTTTACTAAGCTATATTTTTAAGTAAACTTTAAAAGTAAACTAAGTATTTAAAAATATAAAAAAAGCTTTTATATTAATAACTACTTTTTACTACTAAAATAGCTATTTAAATATTAAAATAAAAATAAATACGTTAATAAAAATAATATTAAAAATATTATTATAACTTTATAAAAAATATAAAAACTAGTTACTTATTAGTTATAAAAGCTTATAAATGCAAAAATTAAATAAGTAATAAGCTAATAAAAGCTTTTAGTAATTATAAAAAGCTATAAATACTAGTAGCAATATTTTAAAAAAATAAATAAAACTTTTATAATATAAATAAATTATATAGCTTTAAAAAGCGTAGTTAACTTATTAGCGCAAAACTTTTAAAAAAAGCTTGCTTACTAAATATATAAGCTAATATAGTTTAATTTTAATATAAAATACTAATTAAGCATATTAAACCTAGTAAATAAACTATTAAAAAAGCTAGATTATATAGTTAAAAAAATTTAGTATAAAAATATAATATTAATGCTAAAAAAAAAGCTTTAATTAGTTAGTAAGCTATTGTAGCAAGTATAGTAATTATTAGCAAAAATTTTATTTAAAAAAAAAAAGTAAAGTATTAGCTTATATTACTAAAGCAGCTTAAAAAGCTTTATTAAACTTATACTTATTAGCTTATTTAATAATAAAAGTATAAATTATAAACTTATAAGCTTATAAAGCGC
>MU401936.1:0-15059 GCA_022579005.1 Poronia punctata
TAAAAGTATAGCTTTAATAAAAGCTTTTTTTAATTATTTAAAAGCTTTTTGCTAATAAATATTAAAAGTTATTTAGCTATTTTTTACTTTTTTTTTAGTACTATTTATTATTTAATATAAAGGCCTTAAAATATAAGAAAATCTTTTAATAAAGCGTTAATAAAAGTTGCAAAACCTTAAAAATTATTATATTTGCTTGCAAGTTTTTAAAATAAGCTATTTAAAAATAGTTTTAATTCTTATAAAATTTATTTTAATACCTTTATTTAAAATTATATATTTTAAAAATTCTAATTTTTTTTAGTAAAATTAATATTTAAACGCTTTAATATATAAGTCCGCTTTTTGCAGCTTTTTAATAATAGTTTAAATATATTTCTTATATAATTTTATATTTTCTAAAAAAATAAGTATATTATTTAAATATGCTATATAATAAATATTAAGCACTTTTTTAAGTGCTTTTTATATATAGTTTTAAAAAGTAGCAAAAGTATTTAATAAACCTATTAGCATTACTAAAAATTTATAATGCCTATATTTTATTTAAAATGCGGTTTTTTATTTATTTCCCTTTTTTATATATATTTAATAATATACATCTTTTAAATTAATCTTTAAAAATATCTTTATATTAAATACTTTATTTAATAACTTTAAAATAAGTAAAAAAGTATATTAATTTTTCTTTAAAACCTTATTAAAACCTTTATAGTTAATACATAGTTTTAAAGTTTTGTTTTTTTTTAGTATAAAAAAAATAAGTGCTTTTGCTAGGCTTTTTAATTTTTATATCTTTTTATTTTTTAATATATTAGCTATCTATATTTTTAATATTTATAACTTATTATAAGCTAATAAGTAAATTAAATAATAAAAAATAACTATATCTTTTTATAAGTTAATTAATAAATCTTTTTTATTAGTATAAAAAAGTAAGTTAGCATTGTTAATATTAAAAAACTTAAATAAGTTTTAAAGATTTTTTAAAATAGGCGTAAAACTAAATTAATTTTTTTTTAATTTTAATTTTTAAATATTTAAAAGTATTAGTTTTAAAACTTAAAAAATTGCTTAGCAATAAACTTTTTTTTTGCATTTTTTAGCAAATTAGTAAAGATTTACTATATAATAATTTAATTTTCTAAGTTTAAAATACTATTAATTTTTAGCTAAATTTAGTATAATTTTTTTAAAACTTAAAGTTAATTAAAATAGTAATAAAAAGCTTCTTTTTAATTAATTATTTTTTAAAATTATAATATATAGTTGCTTAATTATTTATTTTTATTTTTTATAATTTTTTAATTTAAATAGTACTTAATACGCTTTATATATTTTTAATAAACTTTATAATATATTTTATAATTTAAATATTTTTATTAAAGCAAATTAAAATTTATACTTAATTATAAATAAATAATTAATATAGTTATATTTAGTATAAGAATTTAAATTAGCATATATTTAAATTTTTTTATTTAATTTTGTTAATAAAAAAAAAATAGTGTATAAAGTATAAAACTATTATAAAGTAAGTAAAGATACGCTTTAATTTAGCAGCTTAGTTACTTAGCTTTTAACTAAGCTGCTTTATAGTTTTTTTAATTAAATTAAGGTTTTTTTAAAATAAAAAACATTAATTTAATTGCTTATAGTTCTCTTTTTTTTTTATTTTTTTATTAAAGGTTATTTTTTAAATCTTTTTTTTATTTTTATTTTTTTAATAATTTAAATATTTGTTTGCATAATGCTTATTTTTTTTATAAGCATAGTATTAAATTTTTTTTAAAGTAAAGTTTAAATTTTAATTAAAATCAGGTAGGATTTAATTTAATTTTGGTTTTTTTTTACGTTAATTTTATATTCCTAAATTTTAATTTTTAAATAAATGTTTATTTTTTTTTAATTTTTAATTATTAAAAAGATTACTTTTTTAACTAGAATTAAATTTTTAATTTTAATTTAACTTTAAATTATATAGTCTTTGTTAAAATTTTAAAAAAGTTTTAAAAGTAAGTTTTTTTTTTTATTATAATTTATTAATTTCTATTTTTTTACTGCTATATTAACTATATTAACTTTTCTTTATAGCAATTTGTTATTATAATAGTTAGTTATTTTTTTTTTTAGTAAATTAGTTAATTTTTGCTAATATAACTAAGTTTAATCCTTGTTTAATTATTTTATATATTAACTTTTTAATAATTTAAGTTAATAATTAAATAATTATAGATTTTTTTATAGTTTTTAATTACAATTTTTAAGTTAGTTTTATATAAACGCTTTTAGCATACTAAATTAATAAATTAATATTTTAGTTTATAATAAAAAGTAATTTTAATTATTAATAAGTTAAACTTATTTTTAGTTTAAAACAATAGCAAGTTTAAATTAAAATGCATTTTTATATTTTTATTTTATTTAATATTAAGCATATAATATTTTTTATTAATCTGTTTATAATTTTTAAGTATTTAATTAATAAGTTAATTTTATTTTTTTTTTCTATTTAACTTATTAAAAATATATAAAGTTTATATTTAACTTTAAATAAGTAAACTTTATAATTTTACTAAAATTTACTTTTTTAATATTTTAAATAGCTTTATTAAAGCTTTGCTTTTAGTTTATACTTATTTTATAAGTAAATTAATTATTATAAAGTATAATTTTATTAATTAGTAGCAAATTAATATTATAGCTTATTATAAGTTAAAATTTATAATTTATAAGTATTGCTTATAGCTTTTATTTTAATTTAGTTTTTTAATTTTTTTTTAAAAATTTTTTAAGTTATTAAATTTTATTTTTTATTACTTAATAATACAATTTTTGTTTTTAATAAAGATTTTAAGCATTTTTTTAAACTTAATATAAATTATTAATATTTTAAACTTAAATAAAAAATAACTTCTTATTGTTTTTTTTAGCACTTAAACAAAAGTAAAATATCTTTTTTAGTTATAAGTAACTATAAAAAAAAGTAATAAAATTATTAAAGTAAAATTTAATATATAGCTTTAATACTTAAGCAATTAGTTAAGTACAACTATTATAATATTTAAAGTAGTGTTTTATATATAAACTATTACTTAAAAAAAAAAAAATTGCCTTTAAAACTGCTTTAAGCTATAGTCTTTATAAGTACATAGTAAGTACTTATATATTTTTCTCCACATATGGTCTTATATAAATCCTAGTCTATACATATCTTAAAAAAAATGTAAAGAATAACTACTTGTAGGAGAACCTAAACAGGCTAAACCACAAGGTATATAAACATCATATTTAAAATGATAGAGAGCATAAACTGTATAACTACCTACTTGTAACTTGATACATATACACACACATAATAGATAGACAAAATGATTATAGTATGGTGTAGGTATATAATGTGCAAGGAGACCAATGACCTAATCTTGCTCTGTCTTGATAGTCACGATAATTTGCGCGTCTAGGTTTTGATGAAATGAGCCTCATTTCCTGGCCCCAATAAAGTTATCCAAATCAGTCCAAGCCAATTCCCTAACCTAGAAGTCACCCTAGAAGGCACCAACAAAGCATGTGTGCAAGTACTTATATGCAGGGTTGTAAATTAGTAATACTAATGTAGTAAATGCTTATACTAATACTACATATAGTTAGTAATAGGCTATATTAATATTACAAGGGTTAGTAATTGTCTATACTATTACTATATATAATAATACTACTGTAGTATATAGTAGTATTATAATTATTATAAAAATACTAATTTTTAATTAAAAACAGTATAAACACTATATAAAATAAAGTAAAATAGTGTAAAAAGTAAAATATTATTATATATATAGTGTATATATACTGTATATAGTAGGAAATATATTGTATATAATTTAATTGATTTTTTATTATTTAAAAAAGAAAAAAAAATTAAAAAAAATTAGAAAAAATTAGAAAAATTCGGAAAAAATTCAGAAAAATTATTGTAGTAATTTTGTAATAATTATAGTAATACTAAAAATTACTACAAAATTACTACATTTTTTATAATATAGTAATAGCCTATACTAATACTATATTAGTATTGAGATCTTATTATTACATTGTTACTATATATATAGTAGGAGCTTATTAATTCTAAGCAACACGATGTTTTATACTAAAACTTACTTACTTTAACTACTTACTACGCTTTACCTTTAACATCTAAAAAATAATAAAAATTAAAAGAAAGTAAAAGAAAATAAAACATTTTTATATATAGTAGTATTTTTTATTTTAGTTAAGTATTGGCTAAGATATTAAGGTTAAAAGTAAGTACTACTTTTAAAGAATTTTTATAATATTTCTAATTAATTAAATAAAATAGGTAGCAACCTAGTTAAAATGTTATTAGATAGAAAATAAAAATCTTTATTTAATAGGCAAGGATATATAATTATTACAGTTTATTTTTTATTTTTTATTATTATTTTAACATCTTACATTTTGGAAACTTTTGCTCGGAATTAATGGGTACCCACTGTAGTAATACTACATGTAGTACCAATTACTACATACTAATTTAACAACCCTGCTCATATGTGACCAAGAAACATATATTTAATCCTTAGCCAAGGAACTACAACTACAGAGATCTCATCCTCCCCCCTTTTCCTTGCAATTTATCTAGATACCTAGGTGTATGTACCTACCACATACTTGGTAAGGTAGAGGACAAAAGGACTGACCTTATGTACTCAGTACTTCATATGTACTGTAGGTAGGTAAGTAGATAGGTCGGAATTTTCAACCACTTGATAAAGGAATAGGGAAAGCAGAATAAGAAGCCATTTACTAAAGTATTATTCAAGCTATGTTGAACTTGTTATGATCATACTTCAGCTCTAACAAAGATGGCCAACCCTTGCTTAGGTGAGCAAGTTGCCCTTTAATAGGTAGATTCATGTTCTTGAAGGGTTTCCCGAGCTCTTTGTTTCGCTTGCAACTGCCTCTTATATCCTTTTGTCTCCTATATGTGTATGTAGTTAAAAATGTAGATATGGCAAAAGGGGCCAAAGGTAAAACTAGCCCGGAAGTCCAAATAAGCGAGTCCTTCGAAGAGGCTTCCAGAAGTTGTAATAGCCAGCCACATGGTCAGGACAAAGAGTGTGGAGAGAAGTCGACAAGGGGCCAGACCTAAGTAGATAGAGGTAACGGCGCATTTCAAGGGGTCAGGCTACAAGCTTTTGAACTTCACGTTAAAAAGGATAAATCGGCTCATCGGAGGTTGCCGTATAGTAAAGCCGAAGATGACGCCGTTGTCCGCCGACCGCTTCTACGCTAGTGGCCTGCTATACCTGATATGGGACCCCTCTTTGCAAGCCGGCGTCTTCGGTATCCTACTTCATGAGGTCGCGGGATTGAAACGGAAAGCACTAGAGCCGGCAGCATGGTACTAGGAGGAGTCATCACATTGTGAATATGATGAGCAAATAACCCAGATACGTCATAATATCATTCTAACACTGCGCACAAGACTCGGATCTTATCTTGTGTAATGTATAAAGCTAGACCAAACAGTCTAGCTTAGTCGTCGTCGTGCTCTCCCTCTACCGAGATCCGCTTTCCACGCACGTTTACAAGCACTTCCGGTACTAGACTCTCCAAGTACTCCTTGTCGCGGCCAACAAGTGTGACAGAGTTATTCTTCTTCCCCCACCGAGGGTAACTTCCAACTTTGATTCCTTTTGGTGCTACTTTGGTAGCAAGGTCAGTTAGGTACCCGGCAACTTCACTTTCAGGCATCGGTGTCGAGATGAGAACCCGACATATCCCCTCGCCGCTGGGGTCTACGAGGCGGTCAACAAGGAACGGTTTGAGTCCTTCCAGCAGACTCTCGACTATTCGCCAGTTAGTAGTAGCAATCTAATGGCCAATGAAGGACAAGGCCATAACTAGACGGGCTTACATAGACGCGGGACCCCAGGCAAGATGTGGACATTGCCATTCACGACGCATACGGGTACCCACAACTCATCGCGAGGGAAGAGCACTTGCTCGTCCAGGTTGCGGGATTTATCGATGGGTAGCTCGACCATTCGCAGCCGTGCCCTCCTAGTAGGCGAATCCACATCCCAGCTGAAATCCGACCCGGGCTTTTGTGCCTTGCTGAGTTTCTTCATTTTCTCATAGGCCTCGGCGTGGAGCTCTAGCGGCAATCCAAATGCCTTGGCAATAGACTGGTAAGTAATATCATCGTGCCTGCCCTCAGTGAGTCGTGTGTCTTCAGTCCAAGCAGGTGAGGGGGGAGGCTTTACGTAGGCCCTATTCCTCCGCTATAAACTCATCCTATTAGTATTGAGCAAGTGAATTCAGAGGTAAGCTTGCATGGTGCGTTTCGAAGCCGTACCTAGTGACAACGAAATCATATCGGGCGCTCATCCGTCGCACAGCTTCGATGATTTCATCTTCGTCGTCTTCGATAGTTTCCACTCTCTTAAGATTCTACGAGGAACAGACAGACATTAACATGGGCCGGTGAAGCGCCTCCGAGCAGATGTGCAGTTGAGTGAGCGGCACACAGTCATATCTTACCACTCCGAGAGAGAAACACCACTTCGCCATAAAGGCCGAGTTTGTCTGTCACTCAAGGTCAATACCAAGAAAAGTTCGATCAAGCCGAAATATCTCACATCGACTGTCTATAGCTCAAGGTTAGCATCCCGTCATACCTGAAGATCGGTAAGAACGGAGAACTACCTTGCCCCCAAGAACTTCGTCGCCGATGATCAGACAGGCGGCGGTGTGAATAGTACGCGCCTTGCTTTCGTTGATCGGAGCTGAAGCCATAATTCTCGTCGCCGCGCCGCCAAAGCTAGACGGTGATCCCACAGACGCACAGACACGGCTAGCACTGGGTCGTGATATGTGACGCGCGAGCTGGCTGAGCCTGGAAATCATACGTGGAGATAGGACGTGCGGGTAAATAAAAGGCAAAGAAAGGATGATGAGGTCACGGAAAAGCGCTGCTTCTAGAATGAGTGAACGACAACGGCTACCAACTACCAACTACCGCGACCTAGGAATTGGAACAATAACTCCCACGGTAACCTAGGCAGTTATGTAATCACCTATTTATACAAAAAGTCAACTAAGACACCTACGTGTAAGAAAAGAGCAAGAGTCAATATCCACGTACCTCTTATGTATTATTGTGTGTATCCAGGTGTGTTGGGGTGGGAAAGTACCTACGTACGAAGTAGGTACGAGTAGGTTTTGGATAGAGGACTTCGAGAATCGGGGATGACGTTACACATATCTGCTTGGCCGCCCAATGACCCTCTGGACTTTGAATTGGACAATAGGAGGCGGAAGATCCTCGGTAAGTATCTAGGTACCTACCTTATGTAAGCTATCAAACCTAACCTAATGAAGCCAGGTAAGATCCGCCAGGGTACATAGGTCGAGTGCATTCTGGATGTTGAAGTCGTCGCGAACATCTACGAGTACCTTTCGAGCCGAGTTTCTCCTTTACTCGTATACGAGTATGTATTTTCGGCTATGGGTATCAGGAATCGATTGGGTAGGTAAGTAGGTATCTGGTGTCCCAAGGTCGTTAATTGGAACATCCTAGCCCACATTTGCTCACAGTTGACCTAGTGATTGCAAATCGTAGCACCTAGTTTTTCAGGCACTTTCCCAGTCTCGATATTCCCACAATCATAATAAATTAAACCGGAGACGAGGAAGGGTAGGGGCGTTTCAGTAGGCCCGAAATGAAAAGAATATATAGTTAGTTGTCTTAGATAGTAATCTGCCCTCGTTGGATGAAGCTACGGGCTAGTCACCCCTCGAAACAAGAGAAAAAGAAAGGCAAAGCCATCCAAAACTATTTGCGAACAGACCGTTGAGGTGTGCCGCTTCACCGCCATGTCACACACAATCCATGTATGTTTCCGACTCCTCAAATTCAAGCGCCTGGGTATCGTTGAGATGTAGATGCAGCCCTTTTTATCCTGTCCCTTTGATCCTTGAGGACACATTTCCCGGCCAGTTGATTAGCCGACTGTCCCAGAACCTTTTGTTGAAAAGTTCCCAAACGCCTCTAGTCCATGCTTGTTGAATCAGTTAACACCTTCGACCCGAACCACTAGGTCATATGCTTGTTGAAAATGCTTAAACCCAGATGCGCCAAATCATTCAATCGTTACAGAAAATCAGTTGGGAGCCGTAACACCATTTGTCTGTCCGTGGGCACCATTGATGCCGTTTCCGTGCGTGGCTGCGCCTGGTACGGGAGTATCAAGGTCCTTGACTTGCAATCCATTGAATAGCTCGAATACGGCTTTAGTGTCGTGGAAGTCGTTATTCACTAAGAAGTCGTTAGCATGCAACTCCCCCGAATATCAATTACGTATAGTACTTACCGATATTGACCAGGTACCAGTCACTCATAATGCCCTCGATCAGGGCCCGACTGGGAGTATCGGCGTCATGGCAGCGTGCCCAGTCGTTACCTAGGCGGTAGGCCTCGTCTTTCCAGGCGAGGAAACTCACGCTCTCTACGATGGTAGGTTGCACAATCTCCTTGCCTGGAAATACGCCCCATGTAACCGCATTGGGCCCCTCGGACGGCGCATTGGTCGCGAATGACCCCGCCTGATTCGCGGCGTAGTATGACAGCGTCTCGGACGACTCGATGCGACGGATCACTTCGTCATATAGGCCAGGGTGTACAAACAACTCAAGGTAGGCTTTTTGATATACAAATCCATTAGGAGGACCCCATCCATACACAGGATGGTTTGATTTGGCACCGTTCACCGCAGGCTGAGAATTGATAGTCATGAACCCTCTCTTGTTCAGGTCGACGAGATCCTTCTTGATAGAGTCGGCCTCTCCTGACAAGGGCGCCTCACTCCAGGGAAGCGAGTCCAGCTCTTTCTCGAGGTATCGGATGAAGAGGGTCGCGATATCGCTCACTGACTTTGGTTCGCCCCACTTCTTTCGGTTAGACTCGTTCGACCCGGTCAGACCGATTCCGTATGCGTCAAGTTCACCAAAAGCCGGAGACCGGGAATCACCCCATCTACCGTTGGGGAACTCATCCCATTCCTGTGTTCGCGATATATAGGACTTGTTGCGGTTCCTCCAGAAGATAGGGCGCACATCCTCTTCTCGACGACCGAATCCGAGAGATTGCTTCCAAGGAAGCGCCTTTCGAGAACGTTGCGATGTGGGTAGCCAGTTCAACTCTTCTAGCACCATGCGTGTAGCCTGAGCCAAGTTCATAGTGTAGAAATGCAGGTGAACGATCCCGGCAGACTTAATCGTCCGGCACAGCTCGGCCACAAGGCTCTTGCCCACCTCCCGAACAGCAGCATCGTCGTTCTTGATAGGTTCCAAGGCGGTCATCCATGATTCGGGGATCTTGCAGTTCATGTGGTTGGCACGTCGGAGAAAGCTAGCATAGGTGGCAATTGGCATGATGCCAGGGATAATAGGTACGTTGATGCCCCTCTCGCGAACTTTGCCGACCCAGCGCACGAAGTTCTCTGCATCGTAGAACATCTGGGTAACGATGAAGTCGCCGCCCATATCGACCTTTTCTTTCAAATGATCTAGCAGAGATTCCTCGTCTTTGTTGTCGTCGCAACCCTCGGGATAGCCTGCGACACCAATGGCGAAGTGATTCCCATACTTGCGGCGTATATGAGCTACGAGGTCCTTGGCATACTGGAAGCCACCCTCGGTAGCCTCCCACTTTTCCTTCTCTCTAGGCGGATCGCCGCGGAGAGCCAGAATGTTGGTACAACCAGCCTTATAGGCCTTTTGCAGCGCATCGTCGACCTTTTCCTCGCCCATATCCGTGCAGGTCAGGTGCATGCAGGTCTCTAGACCGAAGAACGTCTGGGCCTGTAATACCATGTCGCAAGTCAACTCGGCAATCCGGCCTCCGGCACCCCACGTTATATCGATGAACTTGGGCCCGAAATCATACATGCGCTCCATTCGGTCGTAGAGGTTCTGCACACCCTGGGCTGTCTTCGGGGGGAAGTATTCAAAGGAGAAGGACGGTTCGCCGCTCCTCTCGGCCTCTGCTACCATGTCGTTGATATGCATTTTGACGGTAAATGCTAGTAAAATACTAGACCAATGGCCGAGGGCTCTTCAGGAGATCGCCAGAAAGGGGGTTTAGACTAATTCGGGTGCAAATGTTAGTATGATTGTCTCTTTTTGGATGTATAAAAGCTATGCGAGTTGCGGTGCAGGGATGGCAAAAACCGGGGAAGATCTTGTTTGTGCTGTTGGTCGCCTGTGATGCATTCTCTTTTCCTCTCCCTTGCTTTCAACTCGTCTGGGAACCATACGCTTTTGTTTGTGGCTGCGAAAGAAAGCAGAAATAGTTTCTCACCAGATAGTCATGCGCATAAGGAACAGACTGAGAAATTGACTAGGACGTCGTCTCGTAAGACGATCTCGCTGCTTCTCTTGTACTATGTTAGGAATTGCGTCACTTCACAAGTAGTGACACTGAGAGCTGATGGCCAGTTAGGAAGTCAAAAAAGATACACACAGAAGATAAAGGGGGTGAGGAAAACGAAGAAAGGTAGTATAAGGAAAATTGAGTAAAAATAACAGACAGCAAGGGAAAGGAGGAGGAGAAAGGCAAAGTCAAGGTCAGACTTGTACATTTGACGATCGGTCTGCTGTCGAATACCCGGTCTACTACCTGAGGTAGGCTTTGTCCGTAGTAACATGTACCAAAATTACTGAGCTGTCTTGCCCAAAAGCGAAAGAAAGCGGCGCGAGTGGGTACCCACAGCTCCGACTCTGGAGCTTCGCCTTCACTCATTGGTTTCAACTCCAAGTTCCAAACCTCTCCTCTTCCGACCAGCCACTTATTTCGTGGGCACTTGGCTTGGATACACCGATTACGCATCATTCTGCAGCAAATATACTTTTTATCCTGTTAGCGCCATGCTCGACTTACTGTATCTAGGTAAGTAAGCGGCAGGTCAACTGTTGGACCATTGCTAAAGCCAGTAAGAAAAGCAGTACTGTAAAACTGGGAGAAACGTTGGGAATATATGTCGGTGTAGGTTTGCAATATCAACCTTTCAAGTTAACATGGCAATATTAATTCACTACAAGTTAGACTTTGACATCTAAAGAGTTATACATCTGCCAATATCTGGCCCCTAGGTCCCAAGGTTGTTTTGATCGCAATGTGGGACATACGTGTACACCTCTGTACTTTTACGGAAGAGATGGGAGTACCCCTCATTTGCCCCTCTATTGTCTCTACAGATGTACCTAGATGCGTGTGCACTATGCATATGTGTACATATAGTTGTGCATGGAAACTGATTGCTTTCCCACGACTCATATGCAGGCACGTACCAATTTAAGTAGATACATGTACCGAGAGTACTTGAGTTTAATCGACCTGTTGCACATACTTCCTGACCTATCAACCCACCTACTCTAGGATTACCTACCTGAGCTAAAGAAGAGAGCAACAAAGCGCAGATATCCCGCCGGGCATGATTAGCAAAGCAAAAACCTTCTTACCACTACATAAGCGTTATTGGTACCTACCTCGGACTTTATCTTTGTATGTGTAGACCACTGCTTTTTAAGATCATAAAGGATTGTGGAAAAGTTGAGTATTCTGCAAGATCTGTTGGTAGAGCATCGTTTTAAGTACTTGTATTGGCTCATCTAACCTAACCTAACCTAACCTAACCTAACCTAGGTGAGTACACGTACATAATATCTTACTGTACGCATATAACGTACGTTTGATTGTTGATACAGGAGTTTAGGTACGCTGTTTGTTCCGGTACGCCTATTGCAAATTGAGCATGCTCTTGTCAACAAACATGCCAGTCTGTCCATGCCCACGGTGGTTGCCTTGGCATCTTCCTTGCTATATTAACATACCTAGTAGTAATGGCTTCAGGGACGGTCAGGAGATGGAAAATGCATGACCTTAACCATATATAAACGTCCAGGGACCGTCTGCAGCAAAGTTGTTTACTTGCCCTTTGCCAGCTTGCTATATTATAGAAAAACGATACACATGGAGCTTTGGACAGGGGCTGTCCAGGTATGTTATCCGGCACTTTATTATCCACCAGTATATACACATTTCGCATGTTAGTAGTTCTCCTACGATGGGGCGGTGCTCTTGTACTTGGCTAAGCCGTGATACTCTATGCTGTGCTAGTACTATGTTGCTTTAACAAAGCCGAGCCGGCGTACTCTTTGGTTGGAACTTCACATCAACACCTGGTTGAAATGAATTTTTAATGGCGTTATGATTCATGCTGCGACCACCAGCATCCGCTCACTCGCGTCCATGATGTGTCGCTGGTTGATTTGAGCAAAAGATAGCCCCCCACTGCCCAGCGATGCGCATAGACACATTTACGGAGAAGAGGGGGCGTCGGCGTCCATTCCTGTACGGATTAGGTTATAAGCTGAGGTCGCAGTTTCCTAAAGGATAATGTAGAATTCGCATCTATGCATTTATATAAAGTATTCCACAATGAGAGTTAGGTATCCGACAGGATGAATTGACAAACAAGGGCATCGCCCAAGTAATAAATAACGAGTCTGTAGATAGTGAACATGGATATATGCTTTGTAGATTAGACTGATTAAGGTAGACAACTCACATACATCTATTCAAGTACCGTATGTACAGGCCAGTGAAGATAGGTAAAGCGTAGAAGTGGCCATCATACTGTTTCTGTCCTATTATTCATCGGCTCTTCATCGTCAAGGCAACCCCCCTGAGCTCTAGCTAGTAGATAGGTTCTCTAGAGGATGGCATATCTATTAAAAAGCAAATCATCAACACTCAAGACTTGGTTACGATGATAGGGAGATGCGCCACGACTGTCTGTGACAAGGCCAGTCTCCATCTCTCCAGGCAGAATTTGTGTCGTTACTGGCGTATGTATTCCGCCATTAAAGGGGATCTAGCATTGACTTGTCATATCATGACGATGCGGAGGACAGCCCCCATAAGGGCCGGCTCTTCAAGCGGTAATCTAATGATATCAGGCGAAAAAGAGGTATGGGTGCTCGAAAAGTTGTCTTGCGAGGAAGCCTAGCTGGATAGAGAATAATAAGCATTTCCTAGATAAGCTCCCCAGATCTAAGGAAAGCCGGTAATGGTGTCTACTCTTGAACCGACAAGGTTGCTGGCGACAAGGGGCACCAGTGCTAGATGAGTATGCTTGATTATTCAGGAGAAAAGGTCAGCAATGGCAATCTTGTCAAGATACCGCTTCACCCGTGGATTCACGCCACAGACCAAAGCTGGGTTCGTGCCACCGGACCCAGTACCTACCTACCTAACCAATACGACATTCCCATTCGTCTGACACAACGGTGTCCCATTCGGGTACCGGGATAGGAACCACCTACTGCCCGGAGTGAGACAGTCATCTAGCAATCTGGCGGAGCGTGAGACGGAGCTTGGGACGGAGCTTGAGTACCTGAGAAGGCGGCCATTGGCTTAGACGCTCAGGATTCGTCTTCGCTTAATAGCAGCATGGTCGGCATCGGGCGCTGCTGGTGGATATTTACAGATTCATTAGGTATTCGATGCCTCCGATCCTCCGTCTTTGGTAATCAACAGCATGTGGGCTCGGCTGCTTTCACGGAAGACGTGCTTATATGCGCGCAAGCATTGTAGTTTGTTCAAGACGCCTTCTTGCCTGAGCCATCTGCAATATTACCCAAGTAACACGTACTAACCTAAATATCTACGAGTAGGTACATTATATTTGTAAAAGACTAGTGAAACGCGTCAAGGGGTTTACAATAAGATTGTATAGTAATTAATTATACTACTCTGAGTACCTACTGCTTATGTGCCCTGTACATGTAAATACGTGTAGCTTGAGATTAATATTTATCTCCGGCGACAACCAAGCACGTCAGAAAAGTATCTGGTCTACGAGTAGATTAGGTAGTCGGCGATCATAATTGAAAATCAACAGCATACCTACTTGAAGTTTTAGATAGTATGTGTAAGCCTAATTGCACTATGCCATATAGTATATCAAAGACCAGCCAGCCAGCAGGCCAGCCATCCTGGTGCAAAAAGGCACTACCGGTAACGATTCCGCTGTCCGTCACGAGTTAAAAAGTCTATCTAGAAACGAGTAGATTAGCTACCCCGATTGCGTTTGTCATGTTAGTCCATTACCTATGTTAGACATTTGTCTAGCACTACCGAGATTGAGGTGCCGGGAGAAATAGGGCACACGAGATTCGGGATTCAGGGGGGGAATACGCTGACCTGACCCCTGGGGAGTAATCTGGTAAAGTGAGAGAGATAGGCACGAGTACTGAGTATGTACCTATGAAACAAACGTCAGCACTTGCGTCTTGCGCTGCTTGTCTTATGGCCCACGATGCGAAACAAACTATATATTACGGTAGGACTGCCGTCTCCGTGGATATGGTAGCTTGGTAGTGCTTGTTGTCCTGTACGTAACCTATCTAGAAGGCTCTGCCATTGTCCATTCCCACTTGATGGTAACAATGTTTCGTCGTCTTCAGCTATTCTTATCCTGCATCTTGAAGTTCTTCCTGTGGTCTTATAAGATGTTATAACCAAGCACTGCCAAGCACGGAAGTACTCGTACGCGTAGTCTGATAGGAGCGGCATACGAGTATCTAGACCACTAGGTAGACGTGGGGTAGGTATTAGTGACAGGCCGGGCCCGGTTTTAGCAACTTTTCTTTCTATAGGGATCGACACACCCCCACGCCTTGTACATACTTAGAAGTTTTAGTAGCCCTACTCGTAGTAGCTACCTACCGTACCAGGACCTGCCGATTTCTTTAAACCATTGTAGAATAGTTTGTATAGGTCAACTGTAAATTATTAGTTAAAAAGAGGTAAACGTTATATAGAGGGAGCGTTTGCATTTTAAAACGTTTTCGCTTTTTAAAACGCTTTAACAGACTAAAACGCTTAACTTTTTTTTAACGCTTTATTGCTTGCTATTATAGATTTACAGCCAAATTACCCTTTGCTCCTTTGCAAAGCCCTTTAGCCTTGC
>MU401937.1:0-14998 GCA_022579005.1 Poronia punctata
TTTAAGCTAAAGTTTTTTATTTTTTAAGTTAATATATTACTATAGCTATAAAGCTAAAGCTTTTATTTTAAATTTTTTATTTTAATAATAAAATTCTTTTAAGCAAAATAGTTTAATTTTATTAGCTAATATTATTATTACTAAGTTATTATATTATTAAGCTTTAATAATAATAATAAGCAATATAAGACTTTTAATTATTAAAACTAGTAAAATAGCTAAATTATATATATTAATTAATATACGCGTTAAAAAGTTAAACTTCTTTTTTTTACAAAATCTATATATACTAAATAAGTAAAAAGAGACCCCTTATAAAAAAACCTTTTTTTTTTTTTATAATAGTCCCTACTACAGCCGTATAACTTTTACTATGTAGGCATTACATTAATTCCTATTATCTTATGACCTGTTGGATCTAACAGGATCTACTTCTTGTTACTAGATGGCTGGCAGCCGAAGGTGGGTTATAGGTGCCCCCCTAGTAATTTCATGGGTGCCCCCCTAACACCTCTCCTTATTATAAGGTCACTGCTACTCAGCCGGCCTGCAGGGAAAACAGGGCCTTAACGCCTGTCGGGGAGCATATACGTAAAGTAGAAAGCGTAAACGCGGTATAAATAGCTAAAACTCACCGGGCCCTTGGTTAGAAAGGCAAAGGCATACTTTCAAGATGCCTCCTCCCCAACCCTTCCTAGACCAAGCCCGCCGCCTAAATTACGCATGTGGACGTCCCTTAACCTGCCCACCCAGTGACGTCTCAGGACAGGCGTCATCTTGACGAACACCATGGCCTTGTTGTCATCCGTGAGGGCTTTCTCCGCTATCTTCAACTGCAAGTCTAGATCCTCGTCGGAAAATTCCCGGAAGAGTATCTCAACGGCCTGTTCTGGCCACCTTGGTGGATTACGAGATTTAAGCGCCTCTGCTAGAGCGACAATGATGGAGTTCTCCACGAGCCTGGGGGGGATTACACTTGACTCGGAGGAATGGCCCAGGTTGCTGGGGTTCGGGATGGAGGAAGAGTTGGTCGATGTAGAGACTGGAATGTTAATAGCACTAGCGTGGCCGTATAGGCTGGGGGTAAATCGAGAAGGTCTACCTCTCCGACGCTCGGTATTCCCCGGGGCGGGGTCTTGGGGCGGCCTCTTACGCAACTCCGTCCCGGGGCGGGTCTCATCCGGCGGTGTAAGAGCGTTCGGGCTGGGAAGAACCGGCGTGCGCGTGGCTACCGAGGTAGAGATCGGCCGTTGAGAGCTAGATGGCGTAGGCTGCGGCAGTGGGTTCTGCGGGGTATTCTGACCATACACATCGGATAAGGAAGGATCCAGAGACGGCTCGGGATTCGGGTTGACAGTGGAGGCGTTTGTCGTGCTAGACGACTTGGGCGGGAAAGTGCCGTCCGGGTTCCTGCGCCTCGGCCTCATGATGCGCTTTGGGGCACCACCGGATCCTATGACATCGGGAAATAGGATCTCCATGTATTCTTCATGATCGAAGGGTCGGCCTCGCAATGCTTTCGACAGCGGCTCTTTCTGTGTGGGGAGAATAATACAGAAATGTTAACGACTCTGAAGGCTCGGGGGTGGCATACAGACGGCGTGGTAGCTAGGTGAAGAAGGCGGTTTTTACTCACTTCAAAGTGTCGGGCCCAGGCCTCTTCGCTGGCGGTGACCATGCGCGTGGTGGGGTTATACAAAAACTCGGGGTCCTCCCTCAAGCCCCTCCACATTCGAAACTTCTTGCGGGCATTGTCGGCTTTGTTAACGAGGTGGCTCTTCTCGGGATACGCGCCATGTTTATCCCGCAAAGCGATAGCAGCTCGTTCCCACGCGCCGGACTTGAAGTTGTGGCTATCTCGAAAACCCAACTGCATTGACTCGCATAACGATCGGAAAAATGTGCCTTCATAGGCATGGTTCCAGCTGAACCGAGGCGTGCGGCGATCAGCATTGCGACGAGCCGAAGTCTGCGCACCCGTTCCCGTTATTTGAGCTTCGTCGGCCATGATCGTTCCGGTCTATGATCTGTAACCCCTAAATAGTATGATGTGCGCGTCGCGCGCGATGTCAGGTGACGGCAAGGTTCGCTTTGTGGCGGATCGAATTCGCGATGGTACCGTTTAGGATCGCTTTGGTTAATTATTATTATCTGCCCAGCCAGGTAATAGACCGCTCGTCAGAGTTCATCAGTCCTCCAGGCTGAAGCTTCAGTCATTGGGTCCATGAGCGCTCAGTTTCTTAGTTCCACTCACTCCGTCTAGAATCTCGTCTGAGTGAGAATAACTGGCTGTGGCCGGCACGGATATATACAAAGAAGAGTAGAGAGGAGGGGAGGGGGGAAAGGAGGAAGGGGCTGGCGGGAGGAAATGGGTCGGCCAGCTCTGCTGAACCTGAAAGATCCAGGAACTCACTCGAAGAGAGTGTGACGGCAACGGTACTGACAATTATCGGTATTGATGCTCAGTCGGTGTTGGATTTACTCTTGTCGAGTTCGCCAGAGATGATCTCTTATCGATAACCTCTAAGTGGTGTCTTGTCATATTTCATCCGAGTTCGCCTTTAACAAATGCAGGCTGGACTTTGCAACAACTTGGAAGGAGTGACGATATAACGGTTCGAGGAGGTTGGACTCTCAGTTTTGAACGGTTAGGGGTGGGCACTCGTACCACCAACTTACCTTTGGTAGGTACCTAGGTACCTATTACCTTGGCCCCGCCCTGACTCGCGCCTGGCTCCCTTCTGTCGGTAGGTTTGACGGAATACCTATCTGTCATTGGACCAAAAGCTATTATGGGTAGCATACTAGATCTCTGTTATTGCATATGGTCAATTTTCTATTTTAACCTGGACGTGCAAGTAGGTACTCGTAGGTAGTGATTTTACAACCCGTTTACTTGCCAGTCTACACACCTACATACATGTACATTATACACCAACATTAAGGAGGTTTACCGCCTTCGTATACATTACTCGTTTTGCTTAGCTTTATTGGTGTTATATAGGTAGTTAGATTCTTTAGAAAGTATTAGCAATGGTTGAGTTTTATTGATGTGAAGTGTTCCTACTCGGTTGAGTCTGGAACTGTGGAAATTTTGTACGTGTACAAGTACCTCAGTTTGGTAGACCTTGTAGTCCATGTACAACTTATAGAGTAGGTACTGGCCTGATGAAGAACTTGTAATACCTACCTACTTACCAACTAGTACACGTAGGTGATTATACCTACATGTACTTTAATTACCTAGTCGAATTTTAACGTCTATCATACCTACATGTATTACGTAGGTAAATATAATCCGGCACTACGGGAAGCTACGTTGGGTATTTGTCGGCTAATCTACGTACCTAATTACTGGTCAGACGTTCGAATGGAACCTACGATACAAAATAAATTTTTATCTTCGGCACAGTAGAGCCTTCTCCAGTACCTTTCACACCACTTGCGGTCCTGTCCTTGGCCTAGCGGGATTAATACAAGTAGAGCCATTATTCATCATTCTTTAAGTACCCGTCTTACGAGCTCTTTCTGCCTACCTTGTGTATATTGTAAGGGGCCTACATGGTCATCAGGCAGCTTTTCGCTGTATCTTGTCGTGTTGCACACCTTGACAAAAAGCTCATGGATAACAAAAGGGTATGCCTCACCGGCTCGGTTGCTGTTTGAATATGGCGTAGGGGCCTACCCAAACTTACTCGATAGCCAGCAGCAAGAAAGGATATCGGTTAAGCACCATTCTTAGACACTCCTAGTCTACTTGTCTTGCATAGTGATGTGGGCGATTATGGGGCCGCCAAGGCGCCATCTCATGCGGCCAAATGGTATTTACTCACCATCAGTTGTTATCAGATCCGGTTCAAGTTATCAGATCCGAATAAAAGCGGGACGGAATCGGCCGGCTTCGGGTCTTCTATTTACTATAGCACCTGGAGTGACTGACTGGGCTCTACAGGGATTGCTCATGGCCTTGGCAAAATTCTCTCTGGAATTATGCGGCCACCACTGGACCACTGGTCGTTGCTTGGGGGAGGGGCGTCTTTCAGACCATTGGTTTAGATAGTGGCTTGTTTCATCTCGCGGGGCGGCCGCCTTCGGTAGCAAAAGAAGGAGTGATGCAGCACAACCCATACCTATATCATCGTCCCCATTCCCGCACCGCCCCTAGTTCGTCTCTTTACAGGAATCTACCCCATGACCATCACCCTCGCACGTAGTATTCATATTGTTTCAGTGGACGTTAACACGCCTCTACATGTCATTACACACTTTACCCCTTTGAATTGCCAGGTTCCACGTTGCGTCGAAGGCCGAGTTGCTGGTTGGTCGAATCCTCGGCTTGTAGAAACGCAGCAGGGCACAGTTCCAGGAAGCGACTATGGCTCAAAATCTCAGGGCTTCCGAGGATTATGAGTGCACAAGTGTAGATGACGCAACGTCGGCGGGACACTCGTCAACCCCAGCCACGGGTGTCGATATCGATGGCCTTTATACTGATCAGATCGAACAGCTGTGGAGCTGGAACTCGCCTGTGCCCCCAACGCTGGAGGCTTGCATGCACGAGATCATCAAAGATCAAGCAAAGTGCCGCCCAGAACAATGGGCGATTCAATCCTGGGATGGCAACTTTACATACCACCAAGTTGACACTCTCTCAGACGTTTTTGCCCGCCGACTCATTTCCTTAGGCGTCGGGCCCGGTTCGATTGTACCGCTATGCTTTGAGAAATCCCGATGGGCTACAATAGCGGTCCTCGCAGTCATGAAGGCCGGCGGCGCCTTTGCGCTCATGGATGCTAGTCAGCCCGAAGGGAGATTGCGGACCATCGTTGAACAGACCAGAGCCACCCTTCTGGTCACCTCGGCGGCACAAGAGCCCCTCGGAACGAAAATCGCACCCGGGGCAACTCGCGTAGCTCTAACTAGAGATCTTTTGGACGAGAAACCGGATGGCTGCGCGGATCTGCCCAAAGTACAACCAGATAGCAATCTCTATATCCAGTTCACTTCGGGCAGTACGGGCAAACCAAAAGGCGTGGTGATCTCGCACGTCAACTACACGAGTGGTGCCATGCCGCGTGCCGAAGCGGTCGGCTATAAAGCACACTCTCGCGTTCTGGACTTTGCATCATATGCCTTCGATGTATGCATCGACTGCATGTTATGCACCTTGTCGGTCGGAGGTTGCCTGTGCATCCCTTCCGATGCCGATCGGGTCAATAACTTGAACGGCGCGATCCGGAAGATGCAGGTCAACATGGCACATATGACTCCATCTGTAGCCCGTGTTCTCGAGCCCGATATCTTCCCCTCGCTCGAAGTTCTCGGCTTGGGAGGCGAAGCCATATCTGCTGCCGATGCAACCATCTGGAGCAAGACCACTAGAGTCATAAATGCCTACGGGCCATCTGAATGTACGGTTGGCTGCACCATCAACGGCGACGTCGGTGCCGAGTCGCACAAGACACAAATCAGTATCGGCCGCGGGGTCGGCGCCGCAACCTGGGTTGTTGATCCGGCAGACTACAATCAGCTGGTGCCCATCGGCTCCGTCGGAGAACTCCTGATCGAAGGCCCCATAGTAGGACCTGGTTACCTCGACGAGCCAGAAAAGACGGCAGCTGTTTTTGTCAACGACCCCAAATGGCTGTTGGATGGAAGTTCTAGGCACTCCGGCCGCAAGGGAAGGCTATACAGGACGGGCGACCTCGTCAAATACGATACGGATGGTACTATCCTGTTCGTTGGCCGCGCCGACCAGCAGGTGAAGCTGCGCGGGCAAAGGATCGAGCTTTCGGAAATCGAGCACAACATGCAAGCCAATCTTCCGCCGGGGGCTCGGGTGATAGCCGAGGTTATCAGACCATCAGGGTCGTCGGGAGAGCCCACTCTGGTAGGTTTCGTTGCAGAGCGGGCAGGGCCAGTGCCCGACTCAAAGCCTCTTCTAGGCACCTACTCTGCTCAGGTCCGCGACGCCCTGACAAACATGGACGACATCCTTTCCAGAGACCTACCGGCCTACATGGTCCCGGCGGCCTACATCCCTTTGGACACCATGCCCCTATTGGTGTCGGCTAAGACGGACCGCAAACGTCTGCGGGAATTAGCATCTTCTCTAAGCCGTCAACAGATGGCGGCTTTTGCAGTCGACACGAAGCCACGGAGGGAACCCTGCGGCCAGATGGAAATGAAACTAGCGGACATCTGGTGCCAGATACTGGGTGCGGGGACAAGCGTAAGCGCGCACGATAACTTTTTCACCATTGGCGGCGATTCTCTTCGTGCCATGAAGTTGGTCGCCGAGGCTCGTGTACAAGACGTTTCTCTCACCGTCGCCGAAATCTTCAGCCATCCCGTCCTGTCGGACATGGCTATGGTTGCGAAGAACTGTGTCAACGAGGGCCCTGCCGTCGTTCCGGCCTTCTCCCTCGTGGGGCCTGAATGGGAAAAGGAAAAGGCCCGGGCTGAATGTGCTCTTCTCTGCGGCGTGGATCTCGGCCTGATAGAGGATATATACCCGTGTACGCCTCTGCAGGAAGGCCTTATGGCGCTCTCGGCCAAGATCAGCGAGGCCTACGTAGCACAACGCGTCGTCAAGTTGGCGGACGAGGCGGCAGCTCGGGACTTGCTGCAAGCTTTCCGCGTTGCTTCGGCCGACTGCCCCATTCTGCGCACCAGGATCGTGCAGGTGCCCGAACGCGGACTCATGCAGGTGGTGGTCAAGGAAGATTTTGCGCACGAGTGGACATGCGAACAGAGCTTGGACGAATATCTAGAAAAGGATAGGCAAGCCTCGATGGGCCTCGGAAAGCCCCTAGTCCGCTACGGCGTCATCTGCGACAGGGCGGGCCCCGGCGAAGGAAAAGCAAGGTTTGTTCTAACCATGCATCATGCGCTCTACGATGGTTGGAGCATGCCCCTCGTCGTGGACCGTGTCAACAGGGCATACGAGGGACGCTTGACCGAGAGGCCGGCCAGCTTCAAGCATTTTATAAAGTACCTTGGGCATATGGATCGGCAAGACTCGGAGAACTACTGGAGAGAGCGTCTGGCCGGTGCCGTAGGTGAACAATTTCCTCCTCTGCCCTGGCAGGGCTACCAGCAGCAAGCCGATTCCTTGTTGGAGCACTACGTCCATACCGGAAAACTTACGACGGGGATAACTATGGCGACCGTCATCCGTGCCGCTTGGGCTCTACTGGTGTCCAGGTACACTGCGTCCGGGGATGTCGTCTTTGGCGAAACGCTAACGGGGCGCAATACGCCCATCCCGGGGGTGGAGGAGATCGAGGGCCCGATGATTGCCACGGTGCCTGTCCGGATCTCGGTAGACCCGGATGCCACAGTATCGGAGTACTTGCGAGACGTGCACGATCTATCCATTGCTGCTATCCCACACGAGCATTTCGGCCTGCAGCACATTCGCCGTCTGAGTCCAGACGCGCGAGAGGCTTGCGAGCTGCGCACAGGCATCGTCATGCATCCCAGCGCCGACGCGGATGCGGATGCGGATGCGGACGACGGCGACGGAAACCAGGGAAAGTCCAAACCCGCAGACGGTTTCGTGCCGGCCGGAGATGCAGAAGCTGCACAGGAGGCACTCAAATTCAACACGTACGCGCTGATGTTGGTATGCTCGCTAGACCCCAAAGGCTTCCTTGTTATGGCCAGCTTTGATTCGAAAGCGATATCCACCTCTCGGATGAGAAGAGTTCTTGGCCAGCTAGACATTCTTACGCGACAATTAATCGCTCGTTCCGAGTCCAAGTGCGGCAAGCTCGACGTATTATCGGATGAAGACGTCGGCGATCTTGTCCGCCTTGGCCGAGCCAACAGCGCAAGCTCAATTAGTGGTTCGGTGGCATGTGCCGGTAATACCGTCACCGTCACCGAGACCTGGATCGTGGATCCATCCCATCCAGAGCATTTGGTGCCCCTCGGTGCCGTGGGGGAACTTGTAGTACGAAGTCCCGACCATCTCCAGATGGAGAGCCTCGGCGAGCTGGCGGGGGTAAGTAGCTCCTCCAAAGGGGCTCTGTACCGAACGAAGAAGCTGGCGAGATACGTTGACGATGGGAAAGTCGTTTTCGTGGACGAGAAAGGCCCATCTAGCCTGGGCACCAGGGCGGACAAGCAGAAAAAGAAAAAGGTCACGGCCAGGTCGACAAAGCAAAAGATTCTACGTGAGATATGGAGTAGGCTGTTGTCCATGAGTGAAGAGGAGATTGGACTAAACGACAGCTTCTTCCAGTTGGGCGGCGACTCGATAGGATCGATGAAGCTGGTATCCGAGTTGAGGGCCAAGGGAATGGAGTTGGCGGTGCCCCAAGTCTTCCAATCTCGCACTCTTTATGAGATGGCCAAGGTTTTGCAGGAGGGAAGGGTGACACGGTCTGATACATCCCTCTCGAATCCTACGCCCTTCTCCCTGCTCGCCGTTGACAATGTAGAAACGTTCATATCCGGAACCGTCATGCCGAAGCTATTCCGAGACGACGTCACCGTGGTGGACACGATACCGACGCGTCCTTTACAGGAGATCGCCGTCAACGGGACCACCCAATTACCCCGTTATTCAGTTAGGTACGAGCTGTTCCATTTCTCCGCGCCGCTGGACAAGGCCAGGCTGTTTAGGAGCTGCCACCAACTTGTGTCCGGGAACGAGATTCTCCGGACGTTGTTCGTCCAAGTCGACGGTGCATGCTACGGCGTCGTCCTCGAATCCCTGGCTGTTGCGATGGACGAGTATGAGATTGAAGGTGATCTGAGCCCGTTCGTACACAAACTGTGCGATCTGGACGTCCAGACCACAATGCCGCTCGGTTCTCCTTTTGTCAAGTTCTTTTTCGTCCGGGCCGAGCATGGCCAAAGCTGCCTCGTGCTCCGAATATCGCACGCCCAGTACGATGAGATTTGCCTCACCGGGCTCCTGCGCCAACTCGCTGCTCTCTACGACGGTCGGGATACACCGGCCTCGGCGCCGTTCTCGCACTTTGTATACTATGCGGTACAGAAGGGAGTGCCGCAAAGCACGTCTTACTGGCGTGAGCTGCTGCAGGGGAGCTCTATGACAGTTCTTCGCCCGGATCTGCCCCTGAGGTCGAAGACGGCGGCGGCCATCAGTCGGACCGTCGACATAGCTGCCCGTCTAAAAGATGTCACCATCGCCACGTTGCCCACTGCGGCGTGGGCTCTGTGCCTTGCCCGCCGCCTCTCTTCGCGGGACGTGGTCTTCGGAGAGGTCGTAAGCGGGCGAAATGTAGATCTAGCCAAAGCCGATGCCGTCATGGGTCCTACGTGGCAGTACGTCCCCGTCCGGGCTACATTCGAGGACGGCTGGACAGGCGTGGATTTGCTCGAATACATCCAGCATCAGCACATCGCCAGCGCCCGACACGAAAGTCTAGGGCTGCGCGAGATCGTCCGGGAATGTACCGACTGGCCCGACACGGTCGATTGGTTCGACTCGGTCGTTCACCAAGACGTCTACCATGTGGAAGAGCTAAAGTTTGGGTCTGCCGATTGCCGGCTCGAGACAGTCTATCCTCATCTGGAACCACTTCGGGAATGGAAGATCCAAGCTTTCGTTAAAGATGATAGTATGACTTTGGAGATTGTCACTTTCAAGGACTGGATTGGGGTTGCCGAAGAAATTCTCAATGAGCTCGAAGATATCATGACCACCTTGGTTAACCGGCCTGGAAGATTACTGTTCTGATGCTTCCCTGTCCAAATCAGCTGACAATATTTGGAATGAGTTGATTGTACATGTTTTGATGGTTTATTGTATATATCTGTTCGTTTGAGTACCCTGATATTTATTCGTTTGCGTCCCCTTTTTTTGTTTCCTGCTCCTGAAGCCTTGTCTCCTGCTATTGAGGACTCAGAGTAGAGTGTATCGTATTATAGTCAATATCTCCAACTCATCTCTATCTACCCATTTATGCTGGTGTTCGGACTTGGTTCTCATCGCTTGCGTTTATCTGCATAAGAGGCAGGTACAGTTTTTCAACGCCACGCCGTCCAGTGCTCCATGGCAGTAACAGAGGTGATGACTATGGGGAATTAGCGAGAAACCTCAAGTATACACAGCCCGATACTGTGCGTGATTAGGTAGATAACCGAGTTCGTGTCCACTGACGGCCCGCGGCGTCGATGGGATCATGTGGACAGGATGGAACAAGACCAGGATCGACGTAGCAATCGCCATCGGGAAGCCGTCCAAGATGATAAAGAGCACCTCCTTATGGCCCAGGGGTGAGTATATGCCCTGCGAGAATTCCACAGTCCTGTAAACGGATCGGCCGATAATCAAGAGTATGGCGACGGACACAAGTATGACAAAGGTCCGGACTCGTCTGTCCGCCCTGGATAGTTTTCCAGACCTGTGGCCTCGAGGGAGAAAAAGGCGGGCCGGTCCGACAACAGCGAGAAACAGCAAAAAGAAGATGGTTAGCGAGATGACTTGAAGTGCCAGGCCGCTAATTATGATGCTTTGACCCGCTGTCACGCCTTCGTCGACGGAATCCTTCTCGCTGGAAGAGAGGCCCCCACCACTAGACTGGATCAAGAGGGCGAGTATGTCGCTAGGGATGAAGATTCGGGCGTAGAGTCGGGGTCTGATGTTGAATAGGCCTCTGCCGAGGTAGTCTGCGAGTCGTCCAATGCAAACGTAGATGCTAGGGGTGTTTATTAGTACTTAGTCGATCAATGGAAAGATGGAGGAGATGAAGGGGTAGGTAGACTTACGCGGCCGTCATAAAGACAGGAGCGATGGTAAGGAAAGTATACTGTAGGATCCACGGTATATTCACAAACGGATCGACGTATCCGTAAATACGCGCCACAAATCCGACTAGTTCCAACAGTGAGCCCAAGATTATTGCAATGTTGTAGCTAAGCCATCCCTTCTTCTCACGGCTAATAATGTATAGGCAGTAAGAGACGATACTGCTATAGACGATGACGAAGAATATGTCGACACCCAAGTTGGGCCGGTAGCCGTAGATGGACTGGGACGCCGGGCAAGTGTCCAGCGTACAGTTCGCTAGGTCGTCCATGCCGTGTTGTTGATGTTTCTAATTGCTTGGCGAAGCAAAAGGGGGGCGGTTATGATGTCTTGGCTTTTCTTTAAGGAGATCGGAAGGGGCGGGAGGGATGAGGTTGGTAGGTAGGTAGTTAAGTATGTGTCTCGTAGGTAGCAGATCGTATTGTTTTGCTCCTACAAGATAGATCACAGATCAGTATTAAATACTGGTGCCTGGTAACCAAACTCCGAAGTCCGAGATGATAGAAGGCCTTCGTTACATGGTCCTCGAGTCCCTTCATCGGTAGTCCGCCCTGGCATAGGGAGAATTACGTTGCTCTAGCTACGTGACCGGTATTAGCAAAGTAAAACACAGCCTCATTTTACATCTCGGAATAGTCAAGACCCGAGTGATATATTGTGATGTTTGGGTCAAAGGCTTGCGCGTTCTTCTCCAGGGCTTCTTGACCCCTGCTTTGTTCTGTCCCTTTCCTTGCGCTGTTGTTAAAGCTGGTTGGCTAGCAACGTTGCCATGAACTTGTACGTTACTTTCGCACCTCTGGGAATTAGCATGAGTAGATCGAGGGTATAAACCCTTCCACCCCTATGCGCCGGGACCATTTGTTGAAAAGTTGGACCCTGATGGATTACCGGAAGTGTCTAACCTAATAGTATGGGGATATCTATACTAGTATTGTTCACGACTAAGCTAACTCTCGGCAAAAGCTCGCCCGCTACTTTATTTTCACTTCATCTTGGTCGACTTCCTACTATTATGTGATCTACACCTTCATAGGTAGGAGGTAGTCTGTCAGACTAACTAGGTAGATAAAATAAAACCCATCATATAAGTTACACCCACTTCCATTACATCTGGGCCACAAAGGACGCGTCAACATTGCATCCTTCCCATTACACTTACATATAGATGTGCATGTAATATATCGTCATCGGGTCATCTTCGGGTCCAAGCCTACCGGTACATGAGGTTTTGTTTTTCTATGATTCCGAATCCCACCAAGCTGAAAAGGGGCGCAGGGGACCAGGAAGCTTACGCAACTCTCGGTTAAACTTCGCATAAGTGACGGAGATTTGGTTGATTACAGACGTGGTTTCGTCGACTGAATTGGACGGAAAATGATTAAATAGTGCAACCAAAAGAACAGCCGCTTTCTTTCAAAATCGGAGTACAACTACTGTATATCGTATGTTGAACCACACTTAGATAATCATACGGCCTTATGATCTATAGACAAACCATACGCACATACGAGTAGTACTCGTAGAACAAATGCCAGCAATCTTGTCCTATTCTAGGAGACGGACCCCGGGTGCCCTGGAGCTTTGCTACAGACGGAAAATACCTACTTGGATAAACTGTTGGAGCCCATAATAAAAGCCCCGCCATGCCGCGACGGGTTTAGGTCATACCTACGAGTAGTCTAGTATAGCTGTTTAAAGAAGGTTTACACGTAAATAGATAGGTTAAGATTATCATCAACCCGTTGTCCTACAGGCTACGAGTAAAGTTTTCCTCTCCTCTCATCGCTTCTCCCCTCTTTCCGGTTTGCCTATTTTTGTGCCCATCCTGATACGTGTATTGGAGTAAACGTGCTACATTTTGAAACCGGGTTTGGCCAAAGATTGGACGTTGGAATATACATGACAGGTCTAAATAAAATATATCTGTGTTGTGGATAAACAAACAGCAAAGGATCCGACTAGCGACGCTCTCAATGCTGAATAGGTAAGTAGTTTACCTGCATTTGTGCGTCTAACTGTTGTGACGATGCATCGCTAGACTAGGTCCAACCATATTCGCCCCAACAACACACCAGGCTAGCACGTTGTACGACATTCTGTTTCGGTCAACAAGTAGGTATAAATTGACTATTTATTTCCTGACTGATGGGCCAAATAAAAACACAGGGGGGAAAAAACACAGGCAAAGGCAAGAATAAAGCTTGACAATTTCTCAACTTGGAATCAGTGCTTGGCCACTCTTCAATCGACAGGTACAGCACACATACAATCTGACCTTACTAGTACATCATCACGGACCAGGGACCATGATGGAGGCCAAAAAGAACGCCCATGGTCGCGACATAACCTCGTTCCCGCCTCAGCTTCGCGGCAGGCGAATTCTTCTCTGTTCCGAGTCCTTTGGCCAAGTGAATGGCGTCTCCCGGACCACGTCGATGATTGTGAGCCACCTCAGATCACATGGTGCTTTGGTGTCTGTTGTCGCGCCCTATGACTACACGAAAGCCGACGGCTTCTCATCGGCTGCCCAGGCCCAAGACGGATATACTTCCGAAATTCGTCTAACGGGTACCCCCTTACCCTTCAGCCCGGAACTCTCCGTCGTGTACCCTGTGCGGCTCTCTGAACTGTACAGGCGAACATATGGTCGGCCCCCTGACCTCATCTATCTGGCTAGTCCGGCCTCACTAGGCTTCCAAGTAATGTTACAACTACGACAGCAGCATCCAGAAGCACAAATACCGCTGGTCTGCAACTTCCAGACCGACTTGGCGGGATACAGTGAGATCCTGTTCCCCAGGCCTTTCGGTCGCATTGCCAAGTTCGTTTTTAGCAGAGTCGAAGGTTACTTCCTCCGTCACTCATCAGTCCGCACTATTTTTTACCCCAGCCAGTTCGCCAGGAGATACGTAGAGGATGTTGCCAAGGTGGATAGCAACAAACTGGAGCTGCTTAGGAGAGGGGTCAATACCGAGGGATTCAACCCGGCCAAAGCGAGCCCCAAGCTTCGAGAGACTTGGGCGCCAAATGGAGAGCTTATTCTTTTCACCTGCTCTAGACTGGCGGGAGAGAAGGGCTACAGGTTTCTAGCGCAGGTAGCTGCCATGCTAGCCGAAACCGAGCTCGACTTCAAGCTGGTCATCGTAGGGGGGGACAGGAACGCGGTGGTAGAACAGCAAGTCAAGGGAATGTTTACGCCTCTGGTGCAGACCGGCAAGGTCATCTTCACCGGCTTTATATTAGGGGAGGAGCTGATTAGTAACAAAGTAGATAGAAAATAGTAGATGCTATTAAGAAGGAAGCAAAGAAAGCACAACAAAGAGAATATCACAATAAACCCCCTAGCGTCGTCGGGGGATCGGCTGGTTCTTAGGTGGCCAAGGCAAGGACAGCTATAAGCATAGTCGCCATCGTAAGCTGCTAGGGTTGCATCAACCTCTGCTTAGTCATAGTCAACCTAGTCTACTAGGCAAAGAGTATAACCAGTCGCCGTCAGTCTATAGGGAATTAACCCAACGTTGCATTAAGCTTGATTTATAGGCCATAATTAAAGTTTATACACCCCATGTTCCTAACTAGGTATCTTATATACTCCGTTGCTTACGCTTATATAATACGACTCTTAAGTAGCAGTAACATAGACCTATATGCCCAAAATTGTCGCAAATGGAGGCCTTAGCTACCTAAGTCCTACACGTCTCTATGCATCTATATCCACCCATCTTACTGCATTTTGTGTACCTACTGCTGACGGGCGCGCCTAATAACCTGATCTACATAGTACTGGCCGTACGCTAGGATGTTCAAAGCGCGCGCAACTTCTAGGGTGCTATAATGCAACCCTGTACAAGTTGTGCACGTAAAACCGTCATATGATTGCACCTCTAAAAGCAGTACCTAGTCTAAATGGGTTTGGGAGATGATGAAGTTTAACCAATAATACAGCGCTTTTCTTACTGAGTACCCTTTGTACACGTACTTGCTGTTTGAATCGCGAGCATTAGAAAACCAATGCCCGAGTTTACGAGGGAGATGGTGTTCCTGTTTTGTCTGCCATGACCATAACCACTTTGCTATGTCGTTCCTGTTTTCTATAGGAGAAAATGCGTCCAAAAGCAGTTAGAGGATTTCCTATTTCGGACAGAAAATGGCCAATGCCAAGACATTTCGATTTCTATAGGGAGGTTTTCTTGGCATTGGGCACTGGCGAGG
>MU401938.1:0-14933 GCA_022579005.1 Poronia punctata
ATTTAAAGTTATTATATTTATAAACTTTAAAAGCAAGCTTATAATAATATTAATATATAATATTATAGCTATAAGCTTAAAATTAGCTTACTTAAATATTTTAAAGCTAATTTAAATAAATATAACTTATATGCTAAGTATTATAAAGCTAATAATAAAAATTAAGTAGTATAAAGTAATGCTTTAAAACTTTAAAATCTAAGCGTTACTAAATTAGTATATAAAAAATTTTTAAGCTTATTTAATTTTAAAAAATAATATATAAACGTTATAGTTAAAACTAAATACTATATTAATACTAATAATAACGTATTTATTAAGCTACTATTATAAAAGTATAGCTTTTTATAAAAATGTACGCTTTATAACTTTATTAAAGCTTACTTTAATATTTATATTTAAAAAAACAAAAGTTTATAAAAATTATTAGCGCTTTTAACTTTAAAAAAAGCTTTAAAAGCTACTATACTAAATAAAAACTTTTTTAAATATAATAAAAAAGTTATATAGTATATATGCTGCAATTTTTAAAAAGTTAATAAATAAACTAAAAAGTATATATACTTACTTTTAAATATATAAAATAAAGTTTAGCATATTACTAGCTACTAATAATATATTTTTATTAACTTAAAAAATAGCTTTTAATATATTAAAGTTTATAAAAAAAATTATAAAAAAACTATATTTATAATACTTTTTAGTATTTATAAGTAGCTTATTATATTATTTAAGCTATATAATGTACTTATAACGTTTTAAGCGCTAATTTAAAAAATACTTAAAAAGTATTATAAGTAGTTTGCTAGCTTTTTAAATAATATTTATATTTAAAAGAATTTAATTAAATAACTTTATAAACACTATTATAAAGTATTTGCTTATTTTATAAAATATAAAATAATAATTAATATATAAAAGTACTTTATATTTATTTATAAAAGCGTTTTTTTAAGCTTTTATATATTTGCTAATAAAATTAAAGCTAATTTAGCTAAAGTATTTATAGTACTTAAATATTTAATATTATAAACTATAACTAAAATTTAAGCGTTTATAAACGCTATAAAATATTTTAAGCACTTTATATATTGCTTTATATATTATTTAGCACTTTTAATTGCTTTTTTAAGCAGCTTAAAAAATATATTAGTAATAATATTATTAAAAATATAAAAAGCGTAATATAAAATTTATATAGCTATTACTATAATGCTTATAGTTTAAAGTTTTAATTAGCAACTTTTATTTATTTTTAACTTTAATTTAAATAGCTTATATATTAAAGCTTGCTTAATATAGCTTTATTTATATAATATAAAATTATTACTATACTTTATAGCTTATTACTTTAAAAAGCTTATAAAAACGTAGTTTTAATATTTTATATAAAAATATAAACTTTTTCCTATTATGCTTAGCTTATAATACTAACATTATTAAGTTAAAAATAATAATATAATAGTTTAAATAAACTACTAGTTACTAACGCTTATTTAAATAAAAGCAAAATAACTTATATAAATAGTTTAATTTTTTAACGCTATAAAATACTATAAAGTTTAAATAGTATATAAGCTAAGCAAAGCAAATATATTAGCTAACTAATTATTAAAGCTTAAAAAAGCTATAGTTAATAATAAAATAATATTAAAAGTAATATTATTATAGCAACTTAATAAATTTAATTTATAAGCTATTTTTAAATATATTTAATATAGCTTAAATTTATTTAAAAATATTAACTTTAAATAAAGCTATAAATACTTTATAATATATAAAAAATGCTTTTATAAAGTAAAGCACTTTTAATACGTTTTAAATAAGCTTTTATATGCTATAAGCACTATAAGCTAAGTAGTATTACTACTTAAAATATTTAAATTTAAAAATTTAATATAAAAAAGTTATAAATTATATAAGTATTTTAGCTACTTAAGTATTAACGTTTTAACTTATAAAATAAGCAAAGCTTTTTAATATTTTAAAATAATTTTTATTATATAGCAAGTTATAATAAAATATACTTTATATTAACTTATAAAGCTGCTAATAACTTAACTATTTAATTTTTAGCTAATTATTTTACTAGCGCTGCTTATAAAGTAAACAATAAACTATATATATATAAGTAATTAAAATATGCTTATTTATATTAAATATATTATATTATAAATAAAAGCAAAAATTATACTAAGTATAAGATTTGTTAATACTAAGCTTTTAATAATAAAAATAAGCTATACTTTTAAATTTTTAAAAAAATAAATTTATAATAATAGCGCTAGCTTTATAAATATAAAATTAATAAAATAGTATAAATTTAATAAGTTTATTTTTAAGCTTATAACGCTGCTATATTTATAAAGTAATAATAAAGTTAAAAAGTTAATAAAAGCTTTAAAAAAATTATATTTTATAAAGTTATAATAAACTAGTATTATAACTTATTTACTTTACTTACTTTTATAGTATAAATATATAATTAAATATTTAAGCTTAGTAGCTATAGTAGTTATTTTTTTTTATTTAGTATTAAACTGCTTTAAAATATAAACGCTATAAAATATATTAAATATACTTATAAGCTAATTAAAAAAAAAAAAAGTATAAAAAAAGCTAGCGCTTTATTATAAAGTACTAATAATATGCTAGCAGTATAATAGTATAATAGCATTTTAAAACTAAATTTAAGCTTATTTATAAAAAATAAAAAGTTTAATTTATACTTATAGCACTAAAAATTAAATATTATAAGTATAGTAATAAGCATATAAAGCTAAACCTTTTTATAATAGCTTTTAAATAATTATTAGTTACTATTTAAACAATATATACTAATTTTAAAGCTTAAAAAGTATAGTATTAACTAATAAGTATAATAATACTAACTTATTTTTAATATATTTAAAAAATAGCTACTTTATAAAAAGCTTATAATATATAAGCAAAATAATATTATAATAAAATAAAAAAAAACTATTAATGCTAGCTAAAATTAATTAAAGTAGTTAAAGTAATAATAAAGTTTATAATAATAGCAAAAAGTATAAAAGTATAATTAAAAACAATTATGCTAGTAAAAAAAGTAATATAAATTTGCTAGTTATAAAAATAAGTAAACTATATAAAATAAAGGTACTAATATATAAAAAACAATATAAAATAATTAAAAGTAAGTACTAAGTATAGTATTTATTTATATTTTATATATTTTAAACTTTTAAATACTTTTTCTTTATTTTACTTTATATATAATATATTAATAGGTCTTCTATACTAGTTAACATAGGTTTACGTACTTTAATTAGTACGTTAAACTACGTTAGCACCGTAGGACCAGAAGCACACATGTAGGTAGGTAGCTCCCCTACCGCAAGGCCGGTAGACTTGAAGACAGGCACATACATCTATGCCATTAGAAGCGGTGCGACAAAAGTTGGTACAGTACTATCTAGTATCTAGGATAGGTACTTGCAAATACAAAAATATATAGTGTCTACTCGTAATACGTACGATCAACCTCAAGTCTGGCAGGTCAGCTTAGACCAGTTCAAATCCGGGGGTCGCTCCGTCTCGGATATGGCCTAGCCGAGGCACCATGCCGGAGGATGCACAAGACAACTTCTGAATGAATGGCCCATCTCGCACTTGCACATCTGTCTGGCAATCCTATTTAGCAATACCTCCTGCATAACTTGGCAACGGGCCGAACTGTGGAGCTTTAAGAGGTTGTTTTTAAAATTGTACACCTGTCTACGTGTAGTACTGCGTGCATTCCACATGTTGTTAAAGTCTGAAAACTATTAATCCGAAGTTATGAATATTACGTCTAATAGGGATTTTTTTTTAAAAAAGTTAACTAAGCATAAGGCTAGACAACGTCTGTTTGTATATATTGGTTTTTAATATTCTTGGCACTCTAGCATTCCGGCCAATATCCTAACATGGGATTAACTCATGGCAGCAAAGGACAATGACCAATATACAGTTACTTGTACATAATAGTAGTAGTAGCAGTAATAAAGTACCTACTAGGTACTATGTACCACTACTACTAATGTTATTACAGGTCTTTTACCTAGTAGTAGCTACATCCACATATGTACCTAGGTACTTACAACGGCAGGTTATGCATTTGTGTAAGTAAAAAAGGAGTGGACCGCATGTCTGCATAACACTAGGTACCTAGGTACTCGGGCTAGAAAGTCTGAAAGTGTCACTGATTCGGCCCGTGAGTGGAAGAGTTGAAATATTTTGTGCTTTTTGTCGGCAGAAACACATCGAAGTCACAATAAATAGGACGGCCCGGTGCCTCTTTTGTCCTAGGAAGTCATGTTATTTATATTATAATACTCCCTGTATACCAGTGGCTGGTCCCTTTAGGTGCACTTTGTCTTTGACTCTACGAGTACATCGCCCATCATCTCGATGGTCAAGGGCTTCCTTTCCTAGGACACTTAAGAATCCTTACATGTACCGGCCACTCACTATCCTATCGGTCCACTAGGCGGTAGACCGATAGTTTCATTTTCTTAACAAGGTCAACGACCGCCGGCGGAAGACAAAATTCTCCGGGAGAACGTCGGTTGCTTCTTTACCGAGTGCCGAGGGATTTGAATAGACGAAACTCAACCAAGTTCAGTGGCATCATCGTTGAATCAACGCAGCTTCTCTGTCGCCCGGAAGGGAAGGGATCGCGGAAACATGTCGAGCACCACACCCACAGTCGGGTCGCCGCCAGGCGTCGGCAGTGACACCGACGAGAATCTGCAGCTAGAGCGGAAGGTAACCCAGGCCGCGGATGAGGGCCATGACGCCGACATCCCCTCGAGTGCGGGTTACATCCTGAGCGAGGACGGTCTGAAGAGGCTAAAGTCAAGAGAGGGTCAAGTCAGGAGGAAGTCAGCCGCAACGGACGAGGAACCGGTAGACGTTGACGTCGAGAAGGGGGCCTCACTTGGCCAGACCAGCCGCCCAACAACGAGCGACGCCGCGCAAGAAGACCTCAATGTCGTTTGGTGGGATGGGGATGACGATCCAGAGAACCCCTATAACTGGTCCACAACGCGGAAGGTGCTCAACTGCGGCTGCGTCAGTTTCCAGACGTTTTTAATACCTTTGGCTTCATGTGCGTAAGAGGGGAAACGAGGAGGGAGAAGAAGGGAGGCCCTACGAATTGGAGACAGACATACTAACCCATCTTTGTAGCCATATTCGCCCCTGGGGTGCCGCTAGTTCTTAGTGAATTCCGCTCCTCCTCTCTCGAGATTGCCACATTTGTCGTCTCTGTCTACCTTGTCGGCTTTGCATTTGGCCCCATTCTCGTCGCCCCGCTGTCTGAGATCTATGGGCGCGTACCGGTTTACCATGCCTGCAACATCGGCTTCCTAGCCTTCACCGTCGGCTGTGCGCTAGCGCCCTCGCTGGGGTCTCTCATCGCCTTTCGCTTCCTAGCCGGAGCGTTCGGAGTGGCGCCCATCACCAATGGAGGTGGCACCATCGCCGACATGATCCCGCAGCGACATCGAGCCGCGGCGCTGGCGACGTTCAGCGTCGGCCCCCTTCTCGGCCCCATCATCGGGCCTATCGCCGGCGGATTCTTGTCCGAGTCCAAGGGCTGGCGGTGGAACTTTTGGCTCGTGGCCATTGCCAGCGGTTTCACAACTATATTGATGCTCGTGACGATGCGGGAGAGCTTCGCACCCGTGCTGTTGCAGCGCAAGGCGGCCCGGTTGCGCAAGGAAACGGGGAATGAGCTGTTACGCTCGAAGCTCGACATTGGCCTGTCGCCGGGCGACTACTTCAGGCGTAGCGCCATCCGTCCTGCCAAGATGTTCCTCTTCTCACCCATCATCATGATTACGGCCTTCTATACGGCTCTGACTTACGGATACTTGTATCTCATGTTCACCACCATGACCCAGGTGTTCCAAGGCCAGTACGGCTTTTCTACCTCGCTCGTCGGCCTTGCCTTCCTCGGCCTAGGCGTGGGCAGCATGATCGGCGTCGTCATCTATAGCACTACGTCGGACAGGTATATAGCTAGGAAGGCGGCCGAGGCAGACAAGCTGGCCGAGGAGACGGGCGCCGAGAAACAAGGGATGAAACCCGAGTACCGCCTGCCCCTCTTACCACTCGGCGCCGCTATGATCCCCGTCGGCTTGTTCATCTACGGCTGGTCCGCGCAGTACCGGATTCACTGGATTGTGCCCATCATCGGCACCGGATTCTGCGGCATAGGCAATATCCTTGTCTTCTTCTGCATCCAGACGTATCTTGTCGACGCCTTTACCGTATACGCTGCCTCCGCGATAGCGTCCAATACCATCATCCGTTCTGTTGCCGGCGGCGTCCTCCCACTGGCCGGGCTCCGGCTGTATGACAAGCTCGGGCTCGGCTGGGGTAACAGTTTGCTCGGCTTCATAGCCGTTGCTTTCCTACCTACTTCGGTCATTATCCTAAAGTATGGCGAGCAGCTTCGCAAGACATACGTAATTAAGAACTTGTAGATACCTTGGTTCAGATTTTACGATACACCAGTTTCTGTATATAGTGGATAGGTACCGTACCTACCTAGTTGAACATACACCATCGAACCAAAAAGCGTGGCGTAATTGCAGTTGACAACCTTGTAATCATGGCTAGTAGGTACCTACCTACCCACCAACGTGAATACCTGCCCTCGGTTTCCCGCGTAGTCTCGACTCCCTGTCTGATACTTCGGGCGGACCAAAAAGGACCTACTATGGCGTCTAGCACAAGGTCTTTTGAAGCCGTCGATGGAGTTGAGGCCCCTTTATTCAAGGCTGGCTAAAAAGGACTATTCGCTATCGAATGAGATCGTCACATCGTTTACAGATCGATTTATTCGGAGTATGCACGCACGGCACGCACGGCACGTATTAGACACGCGCCGCAGACTACTTTTTGTTTCTATGTGCAAATTTGACACTATCGTCGTAGGACGAGGGATGCCATGGTTCTTTCGCTTCCCAAGGCTATGTAGGCTTGCTTAATGACTACGTAAAGGGCAAAGGGTCAGCGGGCTGGGGCTAATTCGTAAATCGACGGGTCGAGGGGATTACTCACAACAGCGAACTTGCTTCTATGTCTAATCTTTTCCCCATATAAGACTAGAGCCCAGGGCACAACTGTTAGAATGGCAGCGATGGTGCCCAAGACACCGCCTGCGGCATCTTCTCCCAGGTTTGTGAAAAGCATCGCTACCAACAGTGGAAACACGCCACCAAGCACGTTACGACAGAATGACTGTGCTGCAAGAGCTGAAGACGCATATATGTGGTATATATCGGCAAGGTAGTTGAACGTAGCCAGATAGATGTAGTATATGCCCATTGTGGCGAGTCCGATTCCTACTGTAGGTACTATCCAGTGTACCGTTGGCTGAGCGGAGAACCCGAATAGATATAGGCCGACGGGGAGAAGAACCGCGGCGAAGCACGTAAAATACAGCCGAGACTCTGGCGACTCGGCAGGGAACTTCCGCCGGATGAAGGCCCAAGGACCTCGGAGGGCCGGCCTTGCGGCTTCCTTGCTCTCGTCTTCGTTACTCGAGCTGGCCGACTCGGCGACCCACTTGGGGTGCTTCAGTAACTTGTCCTGGTAAATGCCGGCGACAGTTGCCAGGATACCGCCAACGATCATCGAAACAAATACAAAGCCCGATTGCTCGATGGTGAAGTTATACTGTCGGCGGAAGACAAGTGGGATCGAGCCGAAAGTCAAGTAAAGGACCGCCCAAGCAAATGACACCCAGAGCGAGAAGAAGAAGACGATGGGTTCGGTAAACAGCAAGTGAAAGGGCCGGGTCAGCGAGGTCGAGACCATGGCGGCGAGAGAACCGCGCTGCTCATCATCCACGGTGATCCATCGAATCCGCCGTGGCGTCGATCCCTCGGATCCGGGCCAGGCCCGGTCCGGCCCGGGTGCCCGTAGTATAGGTGACACAGAAGGCATGCGCTCGTGGAAGAGAACACCATAAGACCCGCTCTGCTCTAATTTCTCGTACCACTTGTTTAGCACTTTGGCCTTTTTCGATAGCACAACCGACCCACGGCTCTCTTTAAAGAGGCCGATGACGGCAACGATCAAGACAAAATCGGCAATGGTCTGATGCCAGAAGACCCACTTCCATGTCTGGCCTTCGGATCCCGCAGTCTGCACGATTATAGACGAGACCAAGGGCCCGAGACCGGTGCCGGCAAGTACGGCTCCGCTAAAGAGGGCCATGGGTGTGTTCCGCGCCTCCTTGACGAACATGTCTGAAATGACACCGCCGACCATGGTGCTAAACACGCTCCCACCAGCGCCGTGGATGAAACGTGCCAGCAACATGCCCGGCACGTTCGTCACCACACTGCATATGCCCTGGAAGAGGGTGAAGAAAATGCCGGCGATGGCGAAGACGGGGTAGCGCCCGTTGATCTCGGAGAAGGGTGCAAGGACCATAGGTGCCAGTGCGAACCCGAGACAAAACGTTGTCACACCTAGTAAGGCGACCTGTCGTGTCGTACCAAGCTCGGCAGCAATGATATCCACAGGCGGCGAGTATGCGCCGGCGGTGTACGCCGTGAGCATGGTCGCCACACAGGATAGCGTCAGCATCACGTTCTTTCGTGTGCGCGGCCATTGCAGCGGGTTGACATAGTGGGAGAGATCCGGCGGCTCTAACGCCACCGCTTCTGGTGCAAGCGCCGGTGTCGGAAGAGTTGTGTCGAAAGTCAGATAAAAATACTCGATCGGACTGTTGCGGTCAGGCAGTATGGATTTTTGACGACTCAATTCCGGCCCCGACTCCGGCCGCCCCCCTTCCTGCGCCGACGACGGAGACTGCCTCTCCGGTCCGGTTTCCCCACCGTCAACGGCGCCCTCTCCTTCCCCAGTGAGAGCGGGGGGTCCAGCAGTGCCATCATGTGCCTCCCGGGCGACGTCGTAGCCATTGTTCGGATGGTAGCTTGTGCAAGAGGGGCTAGGCCGTACTTGGTCTGACGGTTCGCAGTCGCCAGGGCCTGCCGTCTCCATTCTCACGGATTCAGGCTTGGGGTGGCCGTCTGCGTGGGCGGAACACTTATCCCCTGCCGTGTAAAACTAGTGCAAGCGGGAGGAAGTCGACAACAGGTTGGTTGATGGTGCGATGCAACTAAGAACCAAAATTTCCGCCTGGTGACGAAAGCTGAGTGCTATTTGTTGTAGGTATATATTTGGTTCGGCAATATCGCTCGGTGTTAAGGAGGACGTTGTACCCGTACTGACCTAGGTAGGTACCTACGTGCGTATATGCGGCTGGGCCAACCGGGCCCGATCCTGCGCGCGCACACACACACACACACACACACACACACACAAAAGGTAAGTAGGAAAGAGAAATGCCTGCGAGTACAGACGCACGATGAGCTGCAGAGCAGTACCGAGCTAGGTTAGGTCTTAGCTGATGGAGAGCGATGGGGCCATGATGGGAAATGATGTAGAAGATGCAGATCCGGAGGTTCACGGTTCTACCTACCAGTGTACCAGTATTGCGGCCAGCGGTAGATAGCTTACTCAACATCGTCGAGCACTTACGTGGGGTGCACTTTTTTCTTTTTTTTCGTTTTTTTCGTTTCCTTGCTTTTTTCCCCTTTTGTGCTACGAGTGACCGAACGGTCCCTTGTGGTCACACGACAACCTTGAGGGATGATTTGGATGTACTTCGCAGAAGACCCTCGCGTCCCCCCGGCCCAACCTTTGTTCAGACGAAGGCGGGTCACGGATAAAGTGCCGTCACTAGAACGTGGCCATACTACGAGTACGAGTATATCACAACAGTTACGGGGGGAACTCGACCGGTACAGTAATGCCCGCCGACCTAACAAGCTACCTAATTTAAGATTATGTCTGTACTCGTACTGAGTAGGTAGTTGGGCGAGGTCGTCAGAGTGGTCTTGGCGAGCTCTCTTGCAAGTTGACTAGGTTAGGTTATCTACACGTACCGCGTCAGTGTCTACGTGTAGTATGTAGGCGGGCATACGTACAACATCCACGCCTCCGAGGACACGAACAAGGACTGTTGCCCCGAGCGCAACACTACCCTCTATTGAGGACCGTGAGCCCTCGACTCATATGCCTCCTCTGTCACTCACGGGACTCTTTGCTCTGAGCTGCCAACGATGGCTTATCAGGTACTGTTTGTGTCATATTAAACGTACACCTCGTTGGCAGTTGCTTTATCTACATTGGTCGGTTAGGGAGCTAATTCACCGCTTCGGAAGCCTGATAGCGCCAGCAACGGTAAAGTACACTTACGAGTACTATGTGCAGTTTAGTACATGTAGTCATTTAAAACGATACTATAACCACACTAACCAAATAAGAAGGCAGATACCTACCTGATCTGGCCTTAGTCGATTTTTAACAATCGCATGTTCTGCTTATTCCCGGGTGGCCAAAAACCATGCCATGCAGGCCCGGCGGTAGAATTTTATGTATCGTACGGACCACGTGGCTATATATAGACAGATACATGCTGGTTAGACGAGTACTTCTACGTATTCTCATCGTACGAGTACGTGTTGGACAGGTAAAAAAGTATAGAGTATACAAGTCTAAAGGTACATGTAGATATAACAACCAGGGTTTTCAAGTTTTGCCATTAACGCGAATAGGACGGATGGGGACCAAAGCACGGACTTCAAGACCGAAAAGACCCACGAGCTTTCCCCCCTTATATTGGCACCTTCCGGCTTCAGCCTGTGGGTAACATACCTGCAAGGTATAATACCTTTTTCTTTGGCAAGCATGAGGCGCGATGTTGTAGACATTCTCACAATTAGAGGCTTGATGATAATTTTAACAAAGAAAATGCGATAGATATGGTTTTGCCGGCCCCTGGCATGCCCTAGGTACCTTAGTACACCGGTGCAAATTTTGGGACCTCGGGAGTCGCGATCACTCAAGGGACGCCTAGTTCCTCGTAAAACCCTTTAGCATCGTCCAAGTTCTCCGGCGGCGATAACCTCTCCGCCAGATCATATTCATCTCCGAGTGTCAGGTTGGGCGCCGTTCCACCCAATTTTCTCACGGCGTGGTTTTCGTCTCCAAACTCTGTGTTGATGCCATGAGGAAAAGGTTGACTGTCCCTCGCATTCAATATTAGTGTGGTAGATAGGTCACTTATTTCGAGCATGTTTCGCCGGCTCTTTCACCTAGTAAGTCATGATCTCGACTGGCCGCGGAATTTTTATCAACGAGGTACGCGCAGGCGTGTTGTAGGGACATAAAAGTCATCCGAGCGAGGTTTGTGCCGGCAGTTCGCATGTCTAGGCACCTCTTACGCCTTGTCCTGACGATGGACTCACAATTCATACTTTTACATGGTGAAATGCCCTGTCCATTTGGCCTAGTCTCGTAAGCCAAATATAGCTTACGTCGTCGAGAAGAACGAGATGTCTTGGGGGTTACCGTACAGCCCACTGGCGCGACCACCCCTCTCCCTATGTTTGTTTGGCAAGACGCTCCTGGGTCAAGACAACCGGCGGTCCAGAGACGGGTTCCATTTCCGAGTGTGGCAACAAATGTGAGGCTGCTGGTATCCGGGACTGCGGCGAACGGATACTGTTGAAAGTGAAAGCAACTGAGCTGTTAGGTTCCTAGTAGGGAGCATATAGGTCGCAGGGGGTAACTAAAAGCTCGGCGAGGGTTAAAAACAGCGCTAGTCTGACTAGCGCGAAGAATTGAGTAGAGTCTGAAAAAAGTTTAAATTACCTCCTCTAAGCTTAAATAGGAAAGGTGCCGACCTATATGTTAAAAGCTAGTATATACAAGAGTATATATATTTTTTAAGCAGTACATAAAAGGGTCTCTACAAAAATAGCAGGTTTGTATATGCTACGCATATGCAAACTACGTATATATAAGTATAAATGTTAATTTATTATAAATACTTATAATTAATATATAAAGCTTATAATAATATAAGTTACTTTATAATTATTTTATTTTTAGTTAATATATAAAGTTAAAATATATGTTTATATATATATTAAGCTAAATAATAAGTAAGTATTAGGTTTGCATATATAAAGTAAAATATTAAAGTTAGCATATATAAGGCATACGCTTAAAGTAGTAAAATCTACTTATATAAGAAATTTTTTTTTTATATACCTTTTAAATTCCTTTTTTTTTTTTATAATAACTAATATATAACTATAAGTTTAATTTATTTTTTTACGTTTAATTAAAATACGCTTTTAATATATATAGCATATATGTATATAGTATATATATGCGTGCATAGCATATGCTAAGGCTATATGCTATAAATATAGCAAATTTATATATATAAAAAAAAAATCTTTAGCATATGCTAACTATATGTAGTAAAAAGGCTATTTTTACTTTATATATACTTTATTATTTTTTTGTTTTTTATACTATATTTAACATTTGCATAATATATACGCAACATACTTTTAGTATTTATATAGCATTTATATAGCATTTGCTTAGCATGCTTATTAATAAAAACAAATATATTAACTTATAAGTATTAAAAGCTATAAACCTATTAAAGTATAAGTACTATTATAGTAAGCATATGCTTTTTATATAATGTATATATATATAGTATATATTGCTAATATAACCTTTATAAGCCTAATTTTTAACAATAATAAAGTATAGTTTAACTAGGTTTTAAGTATAACTTTTTTTTAACTTATGCTTTGCTTTTGCTAATTATAAGTTTAGCTTATGTTGCTAACTAAGGTAGCTGCTAAAATAAAGCTTATTTTTTATTATATATATACTAAAGTTATGCTAACTATATTTTAGCTATTTAGATCTTAGCGCATAATATTAGTATATATTTATTATTAATATATTATTAGCATATGCTAACTATATTGCTTTGCTAAATTATGCTTTTAACTTTATAGTTAAGCTTTTTAAGCTATATAATTATATATAAAAAGTTTTTTTTTTTTATACTTAGTATATACTAACTATTTAAAGCTGCAATGTTATTATTTAAAGCAGTACTATATATAAAGTAATTTATACTAATAAACTAAAAGTATATGCACAGCTTACTTTTTATATATGCTACTATATATTAATTTATAAAGCTTTATTAATATATTTAAAATATGCATACTAGCACATATAAGTAATATATAGCAAAGCATATAATTTATATATACTAACTATTTAATAGGTATAAACTTAAACTTAGTAAATATAATTGTTTATAAATAGCTTTTTAGCACTAAGTAAGTTTTTAAAGCATATAATTTGCTTATAGCTAATATATGCTTTGCTAGTATACTTAAAAAATAAGTTTTAACTTATAAATAATATAATGCTTATTATGTTTAAAAGCTTTAGTATATTTACTATATAATATTAATATATAATATATATGCTAATAATATATTAAAAGCATAAGCAAAATATTTTTAATTAATAAGTACGTAATAAAACTTAAGCAACTTGCATATATACTATAACTGCTTAGTATATGCTATTAACATATTAATAATATATAGCTAAAAAAACCTAGCTTTTGCTAAAAAATATAAAACTTAGTTTTACTGCATAAGTAAATTATATATTGTTTATATGCTAACTAGCTTTATTTTATTTTTTTTATTTTACTTTTACTTACTATACTATTTAAGCTAGTTTAGCATTTTTTAAGCGTTAAGTTTATAAACGCTTAGTAAATACTAAAAAGGCACCTTTTTTTATTAATTTTTTAAAATATTTATTATTAATTTTGCTTTAAATACTATTACTATTACTATTACCTCTTAATTTTTTATTTCTTGCTTTATATAAAGTTAGCTTACGCTAGCTTAATAGTTTTTATTTATTTTTTTTTAACTTGCTTAAATTGCTTAAAAACCTTTAAAATATACTTTTTTTACGTTTACCTAAAACTTTTATACTTACTAGCCCTTTTATTTTATTTTTACTTTTATTTTTACTTTTGCCTTTGCCCTTGCCTTTGCTTTTACCCTTGCCTTTACTTTTGCCCTTGCTTTTGCCCTTGCTTGCGCTTAAGCTAGTATATACTTTTAGTACGTTTATAGCATATGCTATAAGTTAAACATTATGCTTTTAGTTTTAAAAAGCTATAAATATAATTGCTAGTGTTAATAGTAATAAGAAAAAAAAATTATAAGCATATGCTAACTTTATAATAAATTGCTTTTATTATTATACTTATAATTTTTAAATTTAGCAAGCATAAAGTAAGCATACTATAAGTAGTTATTAAAAATATACTTAATATATATTAATAGTTTATAGCAAAGCTTTATTATTATACTTAATGCTAATAAATTATTTTTAACCTTGCTTAAGCCTAAAGCTAAGCATACTTATAAAGGTATGCTATTTATATACTATTTATATACTAAGCTAATATAATTTCTTATTAAAAAAAAAAGCTAATAAAGAAAGCAAGCTTGCAACTATAAGTGTTTAAACTAGTACTTATTATATATATAGCTTATATTATACTTATAATTATAAGCTAATATTAATTTTAGTAGCTGCTGCTATTGCTGCTAAAAATGCATATATAAGCAAAAGTAAAGCTTAAAGCAGCGCTAATACTAACGCTTATACTAAAGCCTAGGTTTAAGTATTAAAAAAAAACATATAAAAAAAGGAAGGCGTTACTAGTAGCAAAATATATGCTTAGCATAAGCAAATAACAAGTATAGCTATATATAAAAAAAGTTAGTATTAGTATTGCTTTTTAGTATATAAACAATATAAAGCAGTATATAAGCATAGCATAGGCTAAGTAATAGCATAATATATGCTAAGAAAAACTATAGCTTTTTTATTTTTTATAAAAAAATAAAAAATTATTAATAGCTTATAATAAAATATTAAACTATAAATTATAAAAGTTTTTTTAA
>MU401939.1:3985-14819 GCA_022579005.1 Poronia punctata
GCCGCCCCCCCCCCCCCCCCCGCCCCCCCCCCCCCCCCCCCCCCCCCCCCCCCCCCCCCCCCCCCCCCCCCCCAAGGTGTTGAGAGCCTTGCATGCTGCCACTACGCCGGCCTCACAGAATGCGAACAACGAGAACAACAAAGCCGAGCAATCAAGGTGTTTACGAAAACATCAACTGCGCTAGAACCTTCATAGGATAAGGAATGGTGGTCACGTGACAAGCGACTGGACCGTGATCTTGGAAAGTTAGCTGCAGATCACAGGACAACAATAAAACCCGTAGGAACTGTACTAAAAGAGGCGTGAATAGCCGGACGCAAGGCCGAGCTCACTCTGATCTAGGCAGAAAGAGGCCTAAAACTGGTTTGGGGGCAAGACCTTGTGGTCCGTTGCCAAGAGAGATGATGACTTATACATAGGATGACGCAGGTATAAAAGGCGTCCTCCCCCCCTGCCCCTTAACACACTTGCCTTCCCAATCCTTACCCCTCACACAGAAACCAAGCTCATTAGGCAAAGACACCCCAATCATAATGGCTCGCACCAAACAGACGGCTCGGTCCCTTACCGACTACTGTAGTCCACAAGTGGGTTGCTGGCATCCTGTCGACGATTCGGATAATTCCGCTTGCCGGCACTACCTCCCCATGTCGGCTGTCCAAGTCCACACCGTCATCAAGGACGTTGCCTCGCGTACCACTATAACTCAGTCTTTCACCAACACAACGAGCGAGCACTTGGAGAATATGGTCTATTCGTTCCCGGGCTTCAGTGGCATCGCCATCGTCTCCTTTTCGGCTACTATTGGTGACGTCAAGATCACTGGAGTGGTGAAGGAGAAGAGAGAAGCACGCCGCGAGTTCGAACAGGCTGTCGCGCAGAACAAAGCGGCTGCCCTCATGGAGCAGCTACCCCAAGCGTCGGATGTCTTCACCACCCATATCGGCAACGTACCGGCAGGAAGCAGTGTTGTGGTCGAGCTCACCTATGTGGCTGAATTGAATTATGACGCTGAATATGATGGCATACGTCTAATGATACCATCTAGTGTTGCACCTCGCTTTGGGGACTACGACCCTCCAAACTTTCTCATTACTTCCGGCAATGCCCTCGTTTTGGATGGGATGCACATTAGCATAGATGTGGAAACTCCCGAAGGGTTCCCCATTCACGCCATCCAGTCTCCCAGTCACGAAATCACGCTCAACCTAGGACGCACAACCTCTATGCCTCTTGAGACTTCCTTGCCTCACCGTGCCTCTGCGACATTATCACTTAAGCCCGTGACGCTGGACAAAGACTTTGTCGCCATAGTCAAGATTGCTAACGGCAATGCGCCCAAAGCCCTATTGGAGACACATGCCACCATTCCGAAACAGCGAGCGTTGATGGTAACTCTCGTTCCCAAGTTTGATTTGCCACCTAAGCCTAGCGAGGTTGTCTTTGTTCTCGATCGGTCGGGAAGCATGCGTGGCAAAATGCAGCTGGTGACGCAGGCAATGACCACGATGCTCAAATCGCTCCGGGTCGGCATCAAATTCAACATCTGTTCCTTTGGGGACCACTTTTCCTTCCTTTGGCCACACAGCAGTCCGTATAACGAAGAGACGCTCGAAGAGGCCTTGAAGCACGTGGAAAACCTGGATTCGAACTATGGCGGGACCCGTATACTGGAACCGGTCCAAGCCACCCTCTCCCAGCGCTTTTCGGATTTGCCACTTAACGTTATTCTGCTTACCGATGGCCAGATCTGGAACCAAGACCAATTGTTCAAGGCGATCCGCGAGGCTTCTCAGAATGACCGAGCCAGATTCTTCGCGCTCGGAATCGGTCACGGCACCTCTACCGCCCTCGTGGAGGGCATCGCTGCCGAAGGCAAGGGAATAAGCCAGTTTGTCACTAACGGTGAAACAATGGACAAGAAGATGGTTCGGCTCCTCAAGTGTGCCTTGATGCCACACGTGGAGGACATTTGTCTTGATGTGAAATACAGAAGGGACGACGAAGAGTACGAAATCATCGAAGCCGAGGAAGCGTCAAAGGTAACTGTTACTTTGCCGGTGCGACAGAAACCCGAGGGGGCTCTGAGGCCTGTCTTGTCATTTTTTGACAAGGACATGAGAGATGAAACGGAAGAGGAAAAGACCGATGGAGACAAGAACGACGGAGACCGTAGTGACAGGTTCGCTTATCTGCCCGCGGTGTCGGGACCAGCAGTTCTTCAAGCGCCGTTCCGACTACCTCCACTCTATCCCGTTTCACGAAGCACGACGTACTTGCTGCTAGACCCGAGCACATTTTGCTCCACGCCGGAATCCGTCATATTTAGAGCTTCCTCCAACGGCGTCCCTATCGAGTTGGAGATTCAGGTAGACGATGTTGGCAAAGGGGAAACGGTCCACGCCCTGGCCGCGAAGAAGGCCGTCTCGGAACTAGACAAGGGACATGGTTGGCTCAGCGGTGCTGTTGACAGGGAGGCTGGTGTCGCCCTCAAGACGAAATACCCAAGTCTATGGGATGAAATGGTGCAGCGGGAGGCTGTCCGTCTCGGTCTTCAATATCAGATCGCGGGCAAGTGGTGCTCGTACATTGCGGTTGAAGGAAACAAATTGTATGAGACTACTAAATACACTGGCCGGGCCCCACGGAGACAGCTTGCTTCAAAGGCCTGTCGGCGGTCTGTTCCTTCTAGCTCTAGACCAAAGAGACAGAGACGCCGCAGGGCACCTCTCGGGGAATCGCCGAGGCGAAGTCCGCGCCTCCAAGCAAAGGCGAAAGCTCAAGAGGCATCGCTAGGTTCTCCGACTGTGCCCTCTAACACACATCCTATTGAGGCAAAGCGAACTATGACGGAGCCATGTGTGACAGTGCTTGCTGCAGTAGAGAACTCTACTGTCGCGCAACTATCTATCACGGAGAGGATGTACACACTTATTCGGCTTCAGAGATTCGATGGATCTTGGGAATGGCAGCAGTCCTTGCTTGACATTGCAGGTGTGACAGATTCGAATGGACAGTTACCTATTCAGCCGAATGCTATCGGCGCTACAACATTGGCCGTGGCTTTCTTTCGCACTCGAGCAGCACTTGAAGTAGGATCCTGGGAACTTGTTGCTGAGAAGGCGGTTGACTGGCTGGCTGCGCAGAATGTAAATGGGGAGGCTGAGATTAAGACGATTTCTGAATTGCTTGTTTCGATCTAGAGGTAGAGTGCCCTAGTTTATATAGTAGGCAAAGAAAATATGTTAAAAGCAACGACTAAGAGCAAGACTTACACAGTTACTTACACAGCTAACTATTAAGCAATATAAGCTAGAACTTTATTAACCCTAACCCTATATTATAACTTATTTATTTATGCACTGCTTTTTTACCGGTATATATATATATTTAGTTTAGTATACCTTTATAACTTAAATATTTTTTATATATAGCCTTTTTATATTTTTTATTTATTTTAATATAATATATAATATTTAAAATATATTTTTAATTATTATTAATAATTAAAGTATATTATTAATAAATACTTTTATATTTATTATTATATATAATATTTATTATTAAATCTTTTTAATATATTTTAGTTTAACTTTAAACTTTAAGCTTATTTATTATTAACTATATTAAATTTATAAAATTATTTTTATAATATTTTTTTATAATTAGCTTAATTTTTTATTTTATTACTAGTATATTTAGTATTTTTTTAATTGCTATAAATATATATTAGTTTATTTATAACTATTAGTATATAAAAGTTATAAAGATTATATAATTTTTTTAAGTATTATATTGCTTTTAAATACTAAATAATTTTATTGTTATTAAAAGAAAAAAAGATAATAATAACTTGCTATGCTTTATAAATAAGTAATAAGCTTAAAGTTTTACTTTTATATTATTTTAAGCGTTACTACTACTATAATTTCATTTAATTTACTTATAATATTTTATTTTATTAATTTTTATTAACCTTTTTAAAGTTTTTATTTATTAGAATTTCTTTTAATATTTTTACTTTTATTAACTATATTAAAGCTATTAAAACGCAAATATTTTATAAATATAAATATTTAGTTTTTAATATATTAGTTTTAAATTATATTAAACTTACTTTATTAAAAAAGTATATATATAGTATATATATATAGTATATATATATAGTATATAATTAGTACATAAAAAATATGCGTTTTTTATATATTAAATATATAATAAGTATATGTTTTTTTATATTGCTAATAAGTTTAAATTATAATATAAATCTTTATAGCTATATAAAATTTATTATAAAAGTTTTTATAACTTTTTCTTTTTATTAATTAAGTTAATATAGTACTATTAATAATAATATATTATATTTATATTTATTTTAGCTAAACTAATACTAATTAGTAGTTAAATTAGCAACTATAAAAAAGCAAGGTTTAAAAATAAAAACTATTATTATATTTACTTTTTACTTAATTTAAAGTTGCTTTAGCTTTATATTGCTTTTAAAACTTACTATATTTAAATAAGTAATAAATAAAAAACCTAATTTAAATTATTATATAACTACTTAAAAAAATAAAATAAATAAAAAAAGCTATATTAAATTATAGTAAATGTTTTATAAGTTCTATACTAATAAAATAAAAAATAGTAAGCATTTTTATTACTTTTAACTTATAGCTAATTTAAAAACTAATTAGCATTAACTTATAATAGCATTATTATTATATAATTTTAATATAATAAATAATAGGTTTACTTTAAAAATAACTAAGTAGTTACTATTAAAGTAAAAAAGCGTTTAGTATATATTAGCAAATTAAGCAATAATTAATTTAATATTAAAAAAATAAGCAAAGCTTATTTTAAAAAATATAATATATATAGCGCATTAATTAAAAAATTAACTATGTATATTAAAATCCCTTTTAATACCCTTAACCTTATTAACTACATTAAAACTATTAAAACGAAAATATCTTATAAACATAAATATTTGGTTTTTTACGTATTAGTTAGACTTACTTTATTAGAAAAGTATATGCGCAGTGTATATATATAGTATATAACTAGTATATAAGGAGTACGCGTCTTTTATATATTAAATATATAGGGTATACGTATTTTTCTTATATTATTAATAGGTTTTAATTAATTGTAAACTTTTATAGCTATATAAAAACTTGCTAAAAAAAGTCCTTATAACTTTTTTTCTTTTTAATTAATTAAGTTAATATAGTACTATAAATAATAACGTATTATAGTTATATTTATTTCTAGCTAAACTAATATTAATTAGTAGTTAAATTAATAATTATAAAAAAGCAAGGTTTAAAAATAAAAACTATTATTATACTTACTTTTTACTTAGTTTAAAGTTGCTTTAGCTTTATATTGCTTTTAATACTTATTATATTTAAGTAAGTAATAAATAAAAAATTTAATTTAAATTGTTATATAACTACTTAAAAAAATAAAGTAAGCAAAAAAAGCATATGCTAAATTATAATAAGCGTTTTATAGGTTATATACTAATAAGATAAAAAATAGTAAATATTTTTATTACTTTTAACTTATAGCTAATTTAAAAACTAATTAGCATTAATTTATAATAGTATTATTATTATATAACTTTAATTTTTTTTTAAATTTTTTTTTAAAAAACTAACTATATTAAAAATTTTAGTATATATAGTAGTTAGTACTACTTTACTTTAAAAACGCTTTTAATAACAACTTAAATTAAGTTAAATTTTTTAAAAAAATAAGCATAGCTATTTATTTATTAAAAAAGCATGTTATTTTTAAAAAGTAAAGCGTAAAAACACTTAACTTTAAAATATTAGCAAAAAACAAGCTAAATATATATATGTTATATAAAGTAACTAAATATATATTATAACGTAATTAGTATACATGCTAGTTACGCTTTATATTATAAGGTAGCTATAAAACTAAAAAGGGCTAGCTTGATTTTTATTTTTATATATATAGCTATTATTTTTGCGTTGCTTTTTAGACTCAAATACTTAGCTATTTATTATATACTTAATATACTAAGTTATATTTTTTAAAATACTTTTATAAAGTTATAATTAATATAAAGCTTTTAAAACCTAGTTAATATGTTTACTTTAGCTAAACCTCTTTTAGTATAAAGTTAAAATAATCTTTAAAAATTTTTAATTTTATTATAATAGTAATTTTGCTTAAATATAAAACTTATAAGAGCTTTTTTTTATAAAGCAAACTATATATAAAAAATAAAAAGCTAAAAATTAATAATACGCTTATATATATAAACGCGCTTAAGCTAAAAATATAATAAGTTTTTATAATTACTAATAATTTAATTAAAAAATAAAAATAAAATACTAGCTTACTTTAAACTTTAAAAACTATAAAAATTAGCTAAAAGCTTTAGTATAAAAACAACATATTATAAAAAAGGTTTAAAAAATAGCTAAGCTATTATAGTTTAAAACTAAGTAGTAAAAGCTATACAAATTAAGCTATAAAGCTAAAACTATAAAATATAACTTAGCTAGCTTACTATTTTTAGTTTAATAAAGCTATAAGATTATAACTTAAAAAATACTTTTAATAGTAATTTAAAAAAATTAAAAATATAAAGAAACTAAAAAGAACTAAAAAACAAATAGTTAAAAAATTAAAAAAACTAAAAAATAAGTAGCTAAAAAACTAAAAAACTAAAAAACTAAAAAAGTTTAAATATTATAATAAATAAAAAAAGGTAGCGTATTTTATAAAGTATAAAAAAGGTTTATAATACTTAAAGTTATATATATATAAGCTAGTAATTAAAAGCTAAAATAACTTAAAAATTAAATTTTTAATAAAAACTTTAAAAATTAACAGCTTGCTTAAGTAAAAACTTTTAAAATTTTAATTAAATATAAATACTAGCTAATACTTTTTTATTATATTTTTTTTTTAGTTAATATTAGCTTTTTAATATATTTAAACTTTATTATTTTAGCTTACGTTTTTTTATATAGTTTTTTTATTTAATACGTTACTTTTTATAAAACTTTATAGTTTTATAAATAAAAACTATAATTTAAGCTGCTACTTTATATTACTTAAACTTTTTACTTTAAAATAATACTAAAATAATTTATTAAACTTTATTTTTACTTAAAAAGTAATATTTTTAACTATTTACTTATACTTAGCTAGCTTTATTTTATTTTTTATTATTAACTTAAAACTTAAAGCTTTTAAATTAATTAAAACTTTTACTTTACTATTACTTTTTAGCTAAAAATTTATTTTAACTTTTATTTTTAGTATTTTAATTATAAGCTATAAAAACTTAATTTTAATTTTTATTAACTATTTTGCTACTTTTTTATATAACCTTTACGTTTTTTAGCAATATATAACTTATTTTAACTTTTTAAAGCGTTTTAACTTTTTTTTTAATAGTACTAAAGCAATAAATTAGTTTAAAAAAGTTTTTTATTACTTTAATAATTATTATATAACTTTAAAAGCTTATATTTAACTATTGCTTTAATATACTTTAACTTATAAAGTTTATAAATAATTAATTTTTTTTAAAAAAAATTATATAAACTAAAATATTGCTTATAGCGCTATTAAGCATTATTTTTATTTAAATAATTTTTAATAAAAATCTTTTACTATTGCTACACTTTATAACTATAAAAAAATATTTTAATTAAATAATATTAAAAGCTTATATAAATACTTTTAAAAATGTTATTTTTTTTATTAAAATATTAAAGCTTATAATAAGCTATATTTTAATAATATTATAGTTTAAAGCCTTTTATAACAAATATTTAACTTTATAATTTAAGCTATTTTTTTTTATTAACTAAAATTTAGTAACTTTAAATAACTTACTTATAAAGACCTTTATAATAAGCTTAACTTTTAAGCAATAAATAAATTTTGCTTTTAAAAATATTAAAAATAAAGTAAAAAAAATCTTAGCTTATTAAAAAAAAAATTTAAGCTTTTTAAAAAACTTAATAAGCTTTTTTACTTATACTTTATTAAAGCTATTATAACTTAGCTTAAAAATTAATAAAATGCTTAATAAGCAAAAAGTATAGCTATAGTTAATAGCTAGCTAATAACTATTATAAAATAAAAGCTTATTACTATTATAAACAACTTTACTTTACGTTTTTAAAAAATTAAAATTATAATAAAATAGCTAAAAGTTATTATAAAAAAATAATAAAAAATAATAAATTAACTAGCTTTTTAGCTTTTTATTAATTATAATTAATAAAGTATAAAAATTATAATATATTTAATAAACTAGTAAAGTAGTTATAGTAAATAAAAATAAAAAAGTTATTAAAGTTATTTAAATTAAAAAGTACTTAGTTATAAGTATTAAATATATTTAAAAAACTTTTATTTATAATAAAACTATTTAAAAGTATATAACTTTAATAAAAATAAAATTATATATTTTAATAATTAGTAGCACTTTAAAAAAAAACGCTTGCTTAAACATATTAAATATATTATTTTACTTAGTAATATTATTATATTTAATTAAAAATATAAAAATATTAAAATTAAAATATTATACTATATTTAAAAAAATAACTTAGCTAATAATTATAACTTTTACTTTTTAGTATATTATAAACTTAAAAAGTATAATTTAATTTTATAAAATATAGCTTTTAAAGCAATATAATAATTATAAATAAAATATATTTAACTAATATAAGTAGCTAATGCTTAAAATTAACAAAACGCTTTAGCTATAAAAAACGTTATTAATATTAAACCTTTTACTTATATTAGTAATATAAATATAGTTAAAGCTTTGCGTTAAAATAATAACTTATTTATATATAAAAATAAAAGCTATATTTATATAAACTAAACTTAAAATTTTATTTATATTATTACTATTAACTTTAATAATATAAAAGTTATAAAAAAAGTTAAAAAAAAATAATAATAAAATAGCTATTAAAATGTTTACTATTAATTAATATAAACTACTTTTTATATAAGTTTTTTTTTATTAAAAGCTTATAAAAGTTTTTGCTTAAAAAAATAAAAATATTTTATTATAATTAAATATTTAATTAGTTGCTTTAAAAGTTAAAATATTTAATTTGCTTTTTACTATTATAAAAAATATATTTAAAAATAAAAAAGCTAATATAAAATAAGCGCTTAATATTTATATAAAAGCTTAATAGTTATAAAATATTAAAGTTAATAAGCTACTTTTAAAAAAAGTTAATATTATATTTAAAAATATAATTTTTAAAGTACTAAGCTATACTAACGTATTAATTTATTAAATTAGCTATATTGTTTAAAACGTTATAATTAAAAGTAAAAAAACTATTTATATAGCGCTTAAAAATATTAAATACTAATTTAGCTAAAAAAGTAAAAATTAAATTTTAATTAATATTATAAACTTTAGTAAGCTACTTAGCTTATAGCTTAATATAATTACGCTTTTAAAATTAACTAATTACTTTATAGCTTTAATTTAATAAACTAAATTTTAGCTTATTAAAAATATATTATAATAAATAACTAATATAAGTAATTATTTTTATATTAATATTATAATAGTTAGTTTTAATATTTTATAAAATAATATTTAACTAAGTACTTAAAGCTTTAATTTAAAGCTAACCTTATTTTAAATATTTTTTATAGCTTTAAAGTAGTATATAGTTATTAACTATATTTAAACTTGCTTTAAAATTATTATTATTATAAGCATAAAAAAGCAAGGCAAGCTTATTATAAAAGTTATTAATACTAGTATATAAGCTAGCTTTATTATTAAAATATATATTTTAAATTATACTTTACTAGTTTAATAAATTAGTTTAACTTAAAAAAGCTATAGTAATAACGTTAATAAAGTTAGCTATATTAATATTATTAAAATTAAAGTATAGCTTACTAAGTAAAGCGTTAAATTTTTATTATATATTGTTTTAAAGCAATATACTTTATTTTTTTTACTTTTAAATATAAATTTTATTATTAAAACAAATATGTTTTTATATTATTAAAATAATTACTTTATATATAATATATAGTTTAAAAAAATTAAAAATTATAATTTTAGTAGTATTTATTAAAAACTAGTTTTTATTATAATTATTTAAAGTTATTAATATATTAAAAAACTAGCTACTATTTACTTATTTTTAAAGCTAGTAAATAATATAATAAAGCTTTATTAAATAAGTATTAAAAAAGTAGCTAATAGTAATAATAATAATAAGTTTAGCTTATTTTGTTATAATTAAAATATTACTTTAGTTATAAATTATAATATTACTTTTTATAGTATACTTTAAAAAGAAATCTTTAATATAGTGCTTAATATTAAAAAAAGCTTACTTTTATATATTACTAGCTTTAGCTTTATTTATTTTAAAAGTATTATACTATTTAGTTATAAGTATAATATTAATTTTAATTTTTTTAATATATTTTTAATTAATTTAGCTAATAATAAAATAATATAAGTTATACTATATAATAATGCTTTTATAAATATTTTTTATAATACTACTTAAAAAGTTTATTATAAAGCTTAATAAATTAACATTGCTATTGCTAAAAAAGTAAATTAATTAAGCGCTTTAATTAAGTTATTTAATATTTTTATTATATATAAAAGCAAAGCTAAAAAAGTTTATTTTTTTAATAATATTTTACTAAACAAAATAACTTTTTTAAGCATATATAATTAAAAAAAAAAGCTATTAAAAAAAAAGTTATAAACATTAAAAATAAAACTTAGTTATAATAAAAAAGTATTTATAAAAATATTTAG
>MU401940.1:0-14818 GCA_022579005.1 Poronia punctata
AGTAAGTATTTTTAAAGTTTAGCTTTAAAAAAACCTTTATTAACTTTAGCTTATTTATTACTTTTAATATAAAAAGTAAAAAATACTTATTTTTTTAATTATTTTATTTAAGCTTTTATAATTAATATAAAGCTTTATAATATTTTTTTTTTTAGTATAAATAAAATAAAAGCTTTTATATTTGCTTTTAAGTACTATATATAACTTATTAAAAAGTTTTTTTTTAAAGTACTTTTTAAGTACTTATTATTAAGCCTTTATAATAAAATAAATTAAACTAAATAGCACTTATACCTTTTTTATTAAGTTTATTATATATTATACTTTTTTTTGCATAAGTAACTTTTTTGCTAATAATTTAAAGTATATATACTAAAACGCTTTAAAATATTTAAGTAAATTAATTTTATTTTTAGTACTAAGCTTATTATTAATTTTAAAAAATAGCAACTTTTTTAAAAAACTAATACTTATATTTATTAAATTAGCAACGTATGTTACTTAGCTACTAACTATATTTTTAGCAAACTTTTTAAAATTTATTTTTTAATATTTATTATAAAACTATTAAATAAAAGCTATATTTAATAGTATACTTAACTAATTTATTTTTAACTATAATATTAAAAGCTTTAGTACTTTTTATTTTTTATATATTATATAAAATATTTACTTAAAAGTTTTTTTAACCTTTTAAGCATTAACTATTTAAAAATTAGCTATATATGCTACTTAGTACTTTATTAGCTTTTTATTTAGTTTTATTAATAAAAGTAATATAATATTTACTTTTTATAAATACTTTTTTTTAAAAATTTTATATATAATATTAACTTATACTTTTATATTTATATTTATTATAATTTTTTTAGCTTTTGCTTACTGCTTAAAAAAACTATAGCTATTATATAAAATAGCTTTATAATACTAAATACTTTATAAAACTTTGCTAAAATAAATTAAATATATTAACTTATTTTAGCTTAGCTTTTAACTTTTTATTTTTAAAGTTTAACTAAACTATTTAAATATTTTATACTTTACTTTTAAGCTATTTAAAAAGTTTTTGCTTAACTTTGCTTAACTAGCAATTTAATACTAATATTTTATTTTTAAGCAATATTTAATTATATAGCTTTTTTTACTATAGTAATAGTACTATATAAAGCTATTGCTAATATATATTAATTTGCTTTAGTTTTAATTTATTTATTGCTTAAATAAGTTATTAATTTTTTTTTTAATTATTTAAGCGCTTTTAAGTTATTTAATAATTTTCTTTGCTTTAATAAGCGTTTAGCATATTTTTACTTTTATAGCAATTTATGCTTTTTACTAGTATAATACTAAGTACTTTATTATTTTTTAGCTTTATAATATATTGTTATTATATTATTAAATAATATATGCTACCTTATTAAAACTTTTTTTAGTTTTTTTTAAAGCTTATACTAATAATTAAAAGCTAGTTAGCTATTAGTTTTTAGCAATATAACACTTTTAAGCTTTTATATTAATACTTGCTAATAAAAAAGAAAAAGGTTAAGTTTTTATTATTTTATTATTTTATTTTATATAGCTATTTTTAAAAAGTTTGCTTAAATAGCTTTAAGTTAACATTTTTTACTAAATAAACTTTTAAAAGTTTTTAAAAGTAGCTTTCTTTTAAGTTATTATAGTTTAATATATTTTAATAAGCATACTAATTTATTTAAATTTTAAACTTAGCTTATATTAAAGCTTAGGTAATTTATATTAAATCTTTATAGCTAAGCTTTTACTAATTGCTTTTTTTTATAGCTACAATTTAGTTTTTAATTTTTATAATTGTAATATTTTACTTTACCTACTTATAATTATATATAAAAGCTTTTGTATTATTTTTATATTAAAAGTTTTTTTGCTTAGCTAATAGCTAAAGCAACTATATATTTTAATTTATTATATTAATAATTTAATTTAAAAAATTATTATTTTAGTTTTTTAAACTTTTATAAAAACTATTATAATAAAAGCTTTTATTAAATAAGCTGCTATATAATAGCAGCTTAAAATAAAACAAATAGTTTTTATTTTTTTAACTTTTTTAAAAGTTGCTAGCTATTAGCTAATTATTTATTTTAATAAGTAATATATTTTATTTTAAGTTTTTTAGTTTATTATTAAGTTTTTTGCTTTTTTTATTATATTTATTATTGCTTTTTTATTTTTAGCTATTTATAATTTTAGCTTAATTATTAGCTAGTTCTTTTAATTTTTAATGCTTATTTTTAATATTAAGTTTATTAAGCTTATTTTTATTATTACTAATTATTTACTTAGTAGTTATAAACTATGCTTAGTTTTTAGTTTAAGTTTTTTTGCTAAATATTGCATTATAATTTAAAAATGTAAAAATAAAAAAGTATAAAAGTTTAAACAATAAAGTAGTTATAAGGTAATATTGCTAGCAATTTTAAAAACTAAGTATATTAAATAACTTTTATTTAATTAACTAAATAAGTAACTAAGCTAGCTAAAAAAATAAAAAAAAGTATAACTAGCTAAACTATAGCTAATAGTTAACGTAGGTTTAGCCTATATATAGTTTATATACCGGTAGCGTAGCTAGTAGGTTTTATAAGTAGGTGCTTTATTATAATAGCGTACTTTTTTAAAACTAATAAAGCCTTAAAAAAGGACTAAATAGTTAAAATAGCAAAATAATACTTTTGGTTTAAATACCTAAAAAGAAAATAAATTAACTTATTACTATTATTATAATAAAACCTAAATAAAAGTTATTTAAAAATAATTAAAGCTTTTTTTACTAACTACTATTTAAATTCTAACTTTTTAAATTTAAAAATATAATTATATAATTAAAAGAAGCTATTATAATAGCTTTAAATTTTAATAAGCTAAATACTTTTTAAATATACTTTAATTAAAAGGCTAAGCTTGCTATAAACTTTGCTACTACTTATAGTAAACAATATTATAATTAAAGATATAAACTAATTAAGTGTAATAAAAGAGATAAAGTTTATTTTTTGCTTAATTATATATATTATCTACTTAAAGAAATTTTTAAAAGTACTTTAATAGCGCGCTAGCTTTTAAAAAAGAAAAAGAAATTAAAAAGCTAGCTTATAAAATTAATTTTTAAAAAACCTTTAAATTTTATTTAGTTACATTTATAGCTTACCTATTTTCTAAGCAAAAAAATTGTTATATAAATTTATTTAAGCACTTAGTTTAGTTTAAAATAACTTTAATAGATTATGTTAACTATATTTAGTAAAGTAAAAGGTAAAAAACAGTGCTAAAATTAGCATAGCTAGTATATATATTAAATATATAAAATTAATTAATATATATACGTAAATAGTTTATAAGTGCGCGTTGCTTAACTTTTATAATTAAGCAATATTTATATTTATTTTAGTTATATATTAGTTAAGCAGTTTAACTTGCGCTTTAACTATAAAAGTTATAAAGAAAATTATGCTTACTACTTAATTAAGTAGTAAGTAAAATATGCTTTACGCTTTTTACTTTTTTAATATTGCGTACTTTTTATTTTAGCTTTATTTTTAATATTATAATTATTAAATAACTTAAAAGTATTTTTACTTAGTACTATATAGCGCGCATATTTTATACTAAGTATATAAACCTTTTTTTTTATTAATTATTATATATAATCTTATTATTAATAAACTTAAAATAATTATAGTATAATTTATAAAGCACGTAGTTAACTTTTTAATTAATACGCTATATATATTATATTTTTTAAAATAAGCTTTGCTTATGTTTTTAATATTAAATTAATTATTGCTTAATTTGCTAATATATACTAAATACTTTTTTACTTTAATAATAACTACTTAGTTATTTTTAAAGTAAACCTATTATTTATTATATACTTTTTATTTAAACTAAATAGTTTAAATATTATAATAAAGCTTTTTTAACTTTTGTAGTATAAAACAAAACATATAAAAATAAAACTTAATTTTAAAATTAAATTTAAATATAGCAAACTAAGTATAACTAATTAAATTTTTTTAAATTAATATAGTAAATAAAATAAATATAAAAAAAGTAGCTTAAAGTAACTAGCACTTTTAGCTTTTTATATTTATATTTAGCTAAAAGTTTTATAAACTGTTTTAAAAAACATATATTTAATACTTTATTTAACTGCTTATTTTATAATTAAATCTTTTGCTTATACTTTACACTTTTATTTTTAAAAAGTCTTTAAGTACTTTAAAATTTTTTACTTAACTATATAATGCTTATACTTTAATTAAATATACTTTTATAAGTATTTTTAATTAAGTATATATACTTAGCGCTTAAAATACTTTATACCTATATACTAGTTTTTTTTTATATACTTATATTTTTTAATTATTAAAAGTATTTCTTGCTAAATACTAACTTTTTAATTTAAATTAATACTTTAATTATTAGTTACTATAGCTTAATTAAAAAATAGTATATTTATTATTTATTTATTTTTACTTATTTTTATACAAGCTATACTAGCTAATTATACGCTGCTTTTTATAAATATAAAAAGTAAACTTTTTTTTACTTATATTATAAGCTTTTTTTATCTTTTTACTTTTTAAGTAACTTATATATATAAGCTACCTACTTTTTAACGCTTTTATTATATATATCTTATTAACTTTAAGCTTTTTTTATTTAAAGCTTTTATTTTTTTATATTTTTATAACTTTAATAAGTATATATAGTAGCGTTAAATAATAGCGTTTATATTTGTTTTATTTAATTTTTAGCTTATATTATATTTTTTATATTAACTTATTTTTTTATGTATATATTAGTTTAAAATAGTTTTAGCTTACTTTTACTTTTGCGCTTTATGCTTTTTTTATTTTTATATATTTTGCTTTAATTTTAATTTTGCTTATTATATTACTTATTATTGCTATTTTGCTAGCGCTTATATATATACTACTATTACTTTAGCTTATTAAGTAGCTTATTAAGTAAATGTAATTTATTGCTTTTAAAAAAAAATTATTACCTAGTTCTAGTTTTATAAACCTTTTAAATTTAAATAAGTTACTTATATATACTTTTTATTATATAATTCTATTTATGCTTTTTTAACTTTTTTATATTATAAATATAATTTTATTAAGTTTTTTATAAAAAAAAAAAGCTATTATTGCTTTTTCTTTATATTAATTGCCTTATTGTTTTTTTAATTGCTACTTTTATTTTTTTTATTAGTTTTTATATTGCTTTTTTTATTATATTTATAAGCTTTAATAAATTAAACTTTATTTTTAACAAAAGTATTATATAAGCTTTTATTTCTTTTATTTTTTAAAAAAATTTAAAATAACTTTTACGTTTTATGCTTTGCTTTGCTTTTTACTTTTTAAGTTTTAGTATTACTTTTATTTTTTACTTTTTACTATGTTTTACGCTTTTGCTTTTAGCGTATTACTAAATGCTTTTTTTTTAAGTTTTTGCTTAGCAACTTTAACTTTGCTTTTATTTTAATTACTGCTGCTTTTTTTTACTTAAGTTTTTATATTTAAAGTAGTTAATCTTTTAGTTAAAATTATTAAGCTGCTTATTATAATGTTAAAAAATATTTATGCTTACTTTTTTAATATAAACTTTTTTTTTTGTTTTTTTTTTAAGTTTTTAGCTTAATACTATTATGCTTTTTAGCTTTAAAGCTTACTTTAAGTGCTAATAGCGCTTTTTTTTTGCTACTTATTTTATTATTGTTTTATAAATTATATTGCTAGTACTAAATGCTTTTTTAGTTCTATTTGCTATTTTTTTACTACTTTTAATAGTTACTATAAAGTTAATATTAGCTATTTTAAAATTGCTAAAGCTAGTTTTTAAACTTATTACTTTTATTATTAAAGTTGTTATAATTATAAACTAATCTAAATACTTTTTATATATACTTTATTATTTTTTACTAATTTAAATTATATAGTAAACTTAAGTTATATAACCTTACTTATTACTTTTATAAAGCTTTATATTTTAAGTAAATTAAATTTTTTTAAAACAATATTATAAATATTTTTTATTATATATTTATTATGCTTATTAACTTTATATTAGCATATTAGTAAGCTTTATAGCACTATTTGCTTTATTTAATATTTATTAAATTAAAACTTTAATAAAATAGCAATATACTTAAAAAAATTTAAAGTAAGTAGTTAGCTTAAAAGTTATTAGTTTAAAATATTAATAGCTAGTTTAGCTTTAAAAGTTATTTAAAATTAAGTAGTATTAATATAACTTTTTTTATTATATTTTTTTAATATTTTATAATATATTTACTATTTAGCTTATATATACTTGCTAACTTATTTTGCTTTATAATTTATATTATATATTTTTAATATATATTATATATATTTTACTATAGTACTTTAATATATTATAAATTAAATATTATATAAAAGTGTTTAAATATAATACAAAAAAGCTTTTTAGTTAAACTATTTGCTAATATATTTTTAATTAAAATGTACTTAACTTTAAAAGTTTTTTAAAAATATTTATATGCTATAATTAAGTATTAATCTTTTTTAATTGCTTATTATAAGCTTAATAGCTTAAGTATTATTATAATAAATTATTTAATTTTAATTAAAGTCTAAGCGTAGCTTTTTTTATAAGTATTTAATTACTATAAGCTTTTACGCTATAGCTTTTAAAATAATTAGTTTTGCTTTAGTTATTAATATAAACATAGTAGATTATTAATACGCTTTTTATATAATAAAGCTATTTTAAAAGTTTATTAAGTATTTATAAGTTAAGCATTGCATTTTTTTATTATTTATAAATAATATAGTACTTATAATAATTAAAGCTTATATTATATTTAATATATTATTTATTATTATTTTTAAAGTATATGTTATAAATAAGTATTAAATTATTTAATTTGCAGCTTTATAATAGTTTAGTTTAAAATTTATAAAAAAGCGCAATAGTAATAAAGTTATATATATTATATTTAGCTTAGTTATAATTGCTATATAAATAATTAATTTAACTTTTTTTTAGTATACTTTAATTTCTTTTATAATTATAATGCTTTTAAATTTTATAAGTTTTTTATATAATAAAGAAATAATTAGTACCTAGCTTAAATTAGCTTAGTAAAAGCGCTTAGCTACTTTTTTAATATATTAGTTATAAAGCAGAAAAAATATTTTTTTTATTTATTTTAAATAATATATATTTTAAAAAACTATATAATATTTCTTTAGTTTTTAATTTTATAGCATCTTTTAATTTTTTAAATAATTAAAGCTGCTTTATACTTATTTAGTTTATTATAAATAACTAGAAAATTATTAATATAAAATATAATAAAAACTAATTAATTGTTAATATACTATAAATATAGTTTTTTAAGTAATAATTTAAGCTTAAATATTTTAAATATTAACGTAAACTGTTTATACTAAAAAAGCAATAAGATTTTTAACTTATAAAATACTTTAAGTAATAATATTACTTTTTTTTAAATTAATTTATTTAATATTTTATATACTATAAGTTTTAATTTTTTATATATTATATTAAAAACGCACTTTTAATATTAAATTGCTTAACTTTATAATCTTTTTTAGCTATAATTACTATTATAATCTTAAAAGCTATTACTATTAAAGTAGCTATATAAGTTAACTATAAAGTTTTTATTTACTATTAGTTACTTTATATTATAAGTTATACTTTATACTTTATAAAAAAACTTTTTTTATTAAACTTATATATAAATACTTATTTAAATAGTAATAGCTTACTTTTTACTTTGCTTTTAAAAATTTCTTTTATTATATTAAGTAAAAGCATTTAAGTTAGCTTATGCTTTATACTTTTTTAAAAATAGTTTTTTAAAAAGTATATAGTTAAGTTTTTTTACTTTAAAAATAATAGCTTAATAAAATTATTATAATATATATACTTTAATAGTGCTATACTAATTTTCTTTACTACCTTTTATTATACTGCTACTATAAATATTATATATAACGTTTTATATTTATAATTGCCTATATATATAGCTTCTAAGTATTTTTAAAAAAATGTTTATAAAAACTTTATAAAGCAATTAGTTTTAAAAATAAATTTTTTTTTTATTCTATATAATAATATATATTATATAGCTTAACTTATTAAAGTTATTTAACTTATTTAGCTTAACTTTTTAAAATTTTTAGCTTATATATAAAGCTAGCAAATATTTTTCTTTTATATATTTACGTTTTATTTTAAATAGCGCCTTTTTAAATTTTTTTTAACTTAAAGCTTTATAAATTACTTTACTTTACTTTTTTTTTTATTAAAAAATTTATTATTTTTTAATAAAAGTTACTTTAAGCTTTTTATAAAAATGTTAAAAAAATTGCTTATAGCAATTAGCTTTTTTTTTTGCTATTACTAACTTTATTTTTATTATTATTTTTTTAATTTTTAATAAGCTTTTTATTAGCGTTTATAAAAGCGCTAGTTTTATTAAAATTATTTTAAATTGTGCTAGCTTTAGTTTTTTTAGTTACTATGCTTATAATAGCAAGGCAGCTTTTTTATTAAAATATAGCTATGCTATTAGCGTAGCTTTCTTTTTTAAAAAAAACTATACTACTAATATAGCACCTTTTCTAAAAAATAACTATAATAGCAGCTTTAAAACTTTTATTTATTATATAAGTGCTTTTTTTATATATTGCTTAAAAGCTATTAAGCATTGCTTAACTGCTTTTTTGCTTTGCTTAGTTACTTTTAGTACTATACTTTGCTTAAATTAACTTTTAAATAGCTAGCTTTTTTTATATTTACTTAAATCTAGGCTTAGTTTTAAAAGTTTTATATTTAATATAAATTTAATTAAAATAATTAGCTTTATTTTCTTGCTTTTTTTTTCTTATTACTACTACTTTTACTACTACTTTTTAAATAAAAACTAGCTTATTTCCTACTTATAAAATAGTTAACTGCTTATTTTATAAGCTATTTAGCTGCTTAATATCAATTAATTGCTTATTTTTTAATTAACTAAATTAACTAGTTGCTTTTTATACACTTTAGTTAACTGCTTATTGTTTTATAATATATATAGTAAAAGTAATAAAAGTACTTAATAAAGCTATATTTTAATTTTTTTTAATTTTAAATAAAAATTTAAATATGTTTTAAAAGCGCTACTTTTTAGCTTATTATATTATATATTTTTGCTTTACGTTTAATAAAGGCTATATACTTTCTTTATTTAGTTGCTTTATACTAATACTTTTTTTAAGGTTTTTTTAAAATTGCTTGCTTTAAACCAGCCTTAGTAGCTTAAGCGTTATTAAAAAAAATAAAAGTTTAATTTATAAATAAAGTTTTAAAATATATTTAACTTTTTTTTTAGTTTTTTTACTATACTTATTTTTAACTTTTACTTTTAAAAGCTTTTAAGTAGCTATACTATATAGTGCTTACTTTTAAGTTAATTAGTTTTTTATAATATTTTTTAAAATATTTTTGCTGCTATAGCTACGCTTTTAACTTTTTATTAAATAGTTTATTAATAAAGTGCTAAAAAACTTAATTAATTTTAGCAAATTTATATAATTTTATATTTTTATAAAGATTTTTTTTAATATTTTTTAACGTTATAAAACTGCTATTTATTAAACTTAATATTTTAAGTTATAATAATTTCCTTTATAGTAAATATTTATACTTAGTATATATTAAATACTATATATTTAACTATATAATTAATATATACGCATAGCTTAGTTTTAAATTTTTGCTTATTTTTATTAATAAAGTAATCTTGCTTTAATAAGTATACTTTATACTTATAAGTACTATTTTTATTTAGTTAACCTAAAAGTTATTTATTAGTACTTTGCTTATTAATAATATATACTAATAAAAGTAGTAGTTAAACTAAGTATTAAGCTTTTTAAAAAAGTTTATATTATTATATGCTTTAAATAAGCTTTAGTTATATAACTATATAATAATTTTAGTAGCTTTAAGCTATAGCTTAATTAAAAAGCTTGTACTATATAATATAGTTCTAGCTTTTTTTATAACTTTTTTGCTTGCTTATTTAGCTACTTTAATTAGTTTTCTTTTATATTTTAGTAATATTTTAATTTTAATTTTTTTTTATAGTTAGTAACGTATTTATTTATTAATTATAATTACTGCTTATTTATTATTATAGTAAAATAGTGCTATTATAAGCTTATAATAATGCTATATTTAACTTTTAAATATAATAATTTTAATAAAAACTTTTTACTAAGTTTTATACTATATTATAAAAGCATATAATATTTTAAAATATTTATTTTTAAAAACAATTAACTAAAATATTTTATTATACTTTTTATTATAGTTAAAAAGATTTTAATATATTTTATAAAATAAATGCCTTATACGTTACTTTAAAGTTTTTTAAAAAATTACTTTTAATATATAGTTAATAGTATAACTTTTATACTTAATATATAGTATTTTTTAAATTTTTATATTTTTTACCTTATAAGCTAAAGCTTTTAATACTTTAGCTTTTAAGTGCTTAAATTTAAAGTGCTATAATGCTTTATTATTTTTTTATAATTTTAAAAAGTTACTTAAAAGTTAAAATGCTTGTTTAGCAGTAGCTATTACTAAACTAGCTATGCTTATTATAAACTTTTTTCTATAGTTAGTGCTTATTATAAAGTATAATTTAAAAAAGGAAATTTATATTAAAAAAACTAGGTTATGCTTACATTATAATTTTTTAACTATAACGTTATACTTAATTATTTTAAAGCATAACGTATAATCTAAGCTATAATACTAAATTTTTTTATTTTTTAGCTTAGCTTTTAATATAATATTAATACAAAAACTTTTTATAAAACAAATATTTTTAAGCACTAGTTTTTTTTTATTTTTTTTATGTTTAATATTAAGCACACTTTAAATAGCTTTACATCTTTTTTTTTAAATTTAAAAAAAATGTGCTAGCTTAACCTAGTTATTTTTAATTAAAATAAATAATTTTACGTTAAGCAGCTTTATATAGTTTACTAAGTATATAGCGCTATAATTATTAAAAATAGTGCTATTTAATAATGCGTGCTTATTTATGCTAATAATAGTATATATTTTATAAAGATTATTTTAAATGCTGTAAACTATAGTAAAATTAATAATTATATAAACTATATTATATAGTAGCTATTTTTTTTTAAACTTAAATAATTAGTTAAGCTTTTACTGCTAAATAATAATTTTTTAATAAAGCTTAGTACTTTTTTTTTTTAATCTTATTATGTAGCTTACTTTACTTATTACTTTAATAGCGTTATTATATAGCTTTAAGCTTATTATTAGTTATTTTTAGTAGCTAGTTAAAAGTATAAAATTTAATTACTATAAACTAGCATTAAGCACACTTATTAAGCTTTTAAAAATGGTTTGCTAATTTTTTATAAAAGCACTTATATAATTTACGGGTTTTTTTTTAAACTTTTTAAAAAATAAGCTTTTTAAGCTACTTTTAGCAGTAGTAAATATAGCTATATATTTTGCTTTTTTTTTAACTAGTATTTAATTACTAAGTTAGCTATAAGCTAATTTATTTTTTTATTATAAAAAAAGGTTTACTTTTAGCTTGCTTGCAAAAAAAACAACTTTTTTTTAAGTAGCCTATTTTAGCTAAAGCTTTAGCTATAGTATATATAATAAACTTTTAATTATTAGTAGCTTTTTAACTTTTTTAACCTTATAGTTAAGCGCTTTATAGTAAACTATAGTTTATTTTTTATATTATTTATTAAACTTAATATTGCTTTTTTTAGCTTTTATAAAAACCTTTTAGTATTGCTTTTAAGCAATTAAATAATAATTAACTTTATAAAGCATAATAATACCTTATAATATTTTAACTTAGTTTTAAAGCATTAACTTGCTACTTTTTATTTATATTGCGTTAACTTGCACATAATACTTTATATTAACAGTTTTTTTAATTTATACTTAAAAATATTAATTTAAAGCTGTTTATATACTTTATATTATATATTTTATATTTTAAAGCTTTATTAAATAGTAAGCTTTTCATTAATTTAAGCTATTATAAACTATTATATTAGTTTTTAAAGTTTATTACTTTTTAGTTTTTTTTTCTTTTTACTTTTTTAGCCTTATATAGTACTTTTTAGCATAACAACGCTTAAGTTTTTAAAGCGTAGTTATTTTAAAAAGGCATTTAAAAACTTTTTTAAAGTTATATTTAAAAAAGTACTTATTTAAGTTAACATTTTCTTAAATACTTTTAGTAGTAGCAATAACTTAAAAAGTTTTAAATTATTGCTTTTAGTTTTAAAAATAAGCAAGCTTTATATAAAACTTAATAAACATAAAAATATTATTAAACATTTTAATAGTTATTAAATTATGCTATATAATAACTAAAAACGTTTTAAAAAAAGTATTAGCTTATTAAACAAAAACTAATATAATTAGCAAAAGAATATTATATAACTATATAAAACTAGCTTTTTAAAAAAGCAATTTTATATAAGCACTAGTTTTTTAATAGCAAACTAGGCTTATAACTTTAATAAATTATATTAACTATATTTAGCAAAGTAAAAAGTAAAAAATAGTGCTAAAATTAGCGTAGCTAATATATATATTAAATATATAAAATTAATTAATATATATATATAACTAGTTTACAAGTATATATTGCTTAACTTTTATAATTAAATAATACTTATATTTATTTTAGTTATATATTAATTAAGCAATTTAACTTACGCTTTAACTATAAAAGCTATAAAATAAATTATGCTTACTACTTAATTAAGTAGTAAGTAAAATGCGCTTTATATTTTTTACTTTTTTAATATTATATACTTTTTATTTTAACTTTATTTTTAACGTTATAATTATTAAAAAACTAAAAAATATTTTTACTTAGTACTATATAGCGCATATGCTTTATACTAAATATATAAACCTTTTTCCTTATTAGTTATTATATATAACCTTATTATTAATAAACTTAAAATAATTATAGCGCAATTTATAAAGCGCATAGTTAATTCCTTAATTAACGCACTATATATATTATATTTTTTAAAATAAGGTCTGCTTATTTTTCCAATATTAAATTAATCGTTGCTTAATTTGCTAATGTATACTAAACGCTCCTCTACTTTAATAGTAACTACTTAGTTATCTTTAAAGTAAACCTATTATTTGTTATAATAACTAACTAACCTTAAATAAAACTAATACGTCTTTTAAAATTAAAATTATTTTTTAACTCTTATTTAAACTAATTTAAAACTAGATTTTAATACTAGGTTAAATAAAAAAATATAGCTATAAAATAACTAGTAGCGTTTTAAATAGCAATTATAAAATATAAAAAACGTAATTAAAAAGTATTAAGTTAAAAAAAGTAAACTAGTTAAAAAAAGTATTTTTAATTAACTTTATAAAAAAGAGAACGTAAAAAGCAAAAAAGTAACACTTTTAAACTAAATATTATATATTTAATATACTTATAAGCGTTATAGTTAATACTAGCTTTTATATAGCTAGTACTTAATATAACTTAATATAAAAGGCCTAGAATAAATTCTTATATATATAAATTAAATATTTATAAATTAAATACTTTATTAGCGCCTTAAATTAATTAGCTATATTATAAAGTAATTAATTTTACCTTTATAAAATACCTTCTTTTTTTATTGTTAATTTATAGAATTTACTACACTACTTTATAGTTCTTTTTAGTACTTATAGCTTAATTTTCTTATTACTAAATAAGCTTAAAATAGCAAGCTTACTAGTATTTCTTTTATTATATTTATTTATTTTATAAAAACCAAACAAAAGAAAAATATATAATTAAACTAAATATAGTAGTATTATAAATACTATAGCTATTTATAAAGTAATTTAACTTATTTATAAAAGCTTTGCTTAAAGTAAAAAGCGTAGTAGATTGTAAGTAAGTTGCTAATTAAAAAAACTTTAAAAAATGACTTTAAATAAGTTTTAACTTAATAGCAATATAAAAAGTTTTAAAAATTAGATTTTATAGTATTACTTTATTTAAGCTTTATAGTTTTTAAAAACAATATATTTAATTTATACTTAGCTGCTGCTATAAAATTTTAAAAATAAACTATAATTAAAATTTTAATTATATTAATTTAGTTACTTTATTACACTATTAAGTAAAAAAAGCTATAAGTTAAAATAATAAATCTTATAAATTAATACTAAAGGAAAAAAAATATTTAGTAGAGCTAGAATTAATTACTTTATAATCTAAGTAAATAATTTAATACGCTAGTACTTTATTTAATTTATAAATATTTAATTTACGTGTATAAAGACTTATTACAAGTTCTTTATAATATGTTATATTATTTCTATTTTAAGTTAAATTATCAATATCTTTAAATAAACAGCTAACCTTTAAAATATAAAAAGCAACTATTTATAAAACTTACTTAGTAAAATATTTGCATATAAACTATAAGTTTGCTAAAGCTATACTAATTAATAACTAAAGCTTAGCTAGTTAAACTTTTTTAATTTTCTTTAGCTAACTTAGTTACTTTCTTAGTTAATTAAATAAAACTTATTAAAATTGCTAGCAATTTTACTTTATAAATAACTTTTATATTTTTATATTTTTATATTTTTATATTTTTATATTTTTATATTTTTATATTTTTATATTTTTATATTTTTATATTTTTATATTTTTATA
>MU401941.1:0-14774 GCA_022579005.1 Poronia punctata
AACTTTTATAAAAAGTTTATATATAAGTATAGCTAAAAAGCAAAACTATTAATAGCGCTAATATATTATAATATAACTTTTATTTAAAATAAGCGCTATAAAAAAGCGTTTTAAAAACTAAAAAAATACTAACTTTAGCTTTTTTTTTACTATAACTATAACTTATTTATAAAAATAAAAATAAATATATTAAATAAAGTAATAGCTAGTACTTTATTATAACTTTACTTAAGCAAAAAATAGCACTTTATAATATTTTACTTTAAAATAATAAAAGAATTAAAGCTAAATTATAATATTTATAATAAAAAAATGCTAGCAATAATATTAATAATAAAAAAGTAGTAAGCTAAATTAGTTAGCTATTAAAAAAAACTATTTTTAATTATTATAAACTATAAAGCTTTAAAATACTTTAGTATAAAGTAGCACTTTAATATATAATAAGTAAAATAGTTTATATTACTAGCTAAATATAACTTTATAATAACTTATAAACTAAAAAAGAACGTAGTAGTAAATATATTATTATAAAAATTAAAAAATATAATGTTATAAAAAGCAAAAAAAAAACTATAACGCTATATAATATTTTTTAAGCTAGTAACTTTTAAATTTATAGTAAAATAAAGAAATAAAATACTTACTAAAATATTAGTATTTAAACTTTTAAAAAAAGTAAAAACTTTTATAAGCTTTTAGCTTATTAATAAAATATTATATAAAAATAAAAAAAACTTAAAAATATAAATATATTAGCAAAAAATATAAATATTACTTAAATTTAAAAAAATAAAAAACTTATAAACTATATAAAATAAGCTAATAATATATAAAAAAAAGCTAGTAGTTTTAAATTTACTTTTTTATAAACAAAGCTTGTTATAAAAGCTTATAAATAAATATTAATAGTATACTTAAAAAAAAAACTTAATAATTAATAGCTAAACAATATTAGTAGCTTAAATTTAAAAATAATTATAACTATTACGTTTTTAATTACTTATAATACTAATTACTAAATGTTTTAAAAAATAAAATATTTAAAAAATTAATATTTTTACTAATACTAAACTATATATAGCAATATATAGTAATTAATCTTAAGCAAATACTTAAAAATAAGCATAGCTTTAATAATATTATAGTTATAGTAAATAAACTAAGTAAAAAGTTTTAAATAATATTATATATTATAAAGGTAATAATATAATAAGTAGCTTAAATATATTATAAAAACCTTTTTTAAGTTTTTAGCTTACTTATAATAATAATTTTAAATTAAAAACTATAATTTATATTAGCATTTATAAATAAATTAGCTATAATTTATAAAATTATTTAAATATTAGCTTTAATAAAGCATTATAAGTTTATAAAATAAGCAAAAATTATAAACAAATACTTAAACTAATAACTATACTTTTATATTAACTATTACTAAAATAATTAATTAAAATAAATATTTATAATAAACTACGTTTAAGTAGCTATATTATATAAGTTTATAAAACTTTTACTATATAAAGTAAAAATAAACTTTTTAATACTTTTTTACTTTAATTAAAAAAACAAAACTACTAAATAAAAAATAAAAAAACTACTATAAAAAAAAGCTTAACTATATTAAAATGCTTAATAATAAGCTTATAAAATTAAAAAATATATTAATCTAATAAAAGTATATTTATAATAAATATAATAGTATATAATAAACTAAGCTAATAAAACTTATAAAAAGCTTAAGTTTAATATAAAAAACTATATGTTTATTATTAAAAAATAGTAATTTTAATAAATAAACTAACTATTTTATAACTTAATAAAAACTTTAAATTTTATTATAAAAAAGCAACATATATACTTTTAAAGTGCTAGCTTTATAGTAATTAACTAATAAGTATTATATTAACTAACTTTATAAGTATTTAAATAACTTTTTATTAAAGTAAAAATTTAAAGATTTTAATAAAAAAGCTATAAAGCTAATAAGCAAAAAAGAGTTTATAATTAAAAGAAATATAAATATTAAAACTATACTATAATAAGCTATAATATAAAGTTAATTAAAAAAGTTAAAATACTAATAAAAAAAATATTTAGCTAAAAACTTTAAAAATAATATAAAATTACTTAAAAAATTTTATAAACAATACTTTAAAGCAGCAAAACTTTTAGTTTAACTAATTAAATAGCTATAAGCAGCAAAAAAAAATAAGTTTAATAAGTTTTATAAAAATAATAATAAAGTAATAATAAGTATATTATAAAAAATATAATAGTTAAATATGCTTTAAAATAAGTTATTTTTTTTAAAAAAAAAGTAGTTATAAATTAATTAAATAGCAATATAGCTAACTAGGTAGCTTATAGCTATTACTTTTTTTAACTATAAATATTAAAGCTTATATTTATAAATAGCTATAGCTTTACTATAGCGTATATATATAAGTTTATATATTTTATAAGATCTTAAAAGCTTTTTTTTTTTCTTTTTTTTTTTTACTTTAAGATTTTTATTAATAAATTAAGCTACTTTTAAAAGCTTTGCTTTTTTTATAACCTAATTATAACAATAGTTTTTTAGTTTTTTATTTTTTTGCTAATATTGTAAAAGGTTTTTATAAAAAAAGCTTAAGCTTTTATTAAATTTATAAAATATATTTTTTTAGCTATATAATTATTTTAAAATATGTTTTAAAGTTTTTTAATATTTTTAGCATTTTTATTTTATTATAATAATGCTTAAACTGTTTATTTTTAAACTTAAAAGTTTAATTATAAAGTATATATAAAAAGATCTTTTAATAAAATAGCTAATTTAATATTTTAAAATAGCTTTAATATTTTATAAAAATAATTATAATATTTTTTTAAGTATTGCTAAAAATAACAATATTATTTATATATATATAATAGTAGTCTTTATAAAGTTTAAGCTTTTAGGTTATAAATTGTTATATATATATTAAGCTATTTTTAAATATTATTAATATAATGCTTAATACTTTTAGTTTTTTAAGTAATATAACAACTATTTTATTTTTATACTTTATATAAACTAGTAGCTAATAAAAAAAAAGGTTGCATTATATACTATTATAAAAGCTTTTCTTTTAATATTAGCTATTATATTATTTTAATAAAGCATTAAATAAATATTTAAAATGCTAATATTGTTTAGCGTATAAAGGTTTATAACACTTTTGTTTTTTTACTATTTATAATTTTTTATATAATAAATACTAAGCATTTAAATAAGCCAGGTTTTTTTATTTAATATAGGTTTTTTTATTAGTATAGTATATTAAATATATTATTAAAAATTTATTACTTTTAATTTTTAGTTTATATAGTTTTGTTTTTATTTATTATTTTTGCTAATTATTAATAAAATTAACTTTTAGCTTTTCTTTTTCTAGCATTAATATAATACCTTTTTTTATTTAAATATTATATTGCTTTAATATTTTAATAAACTTTAATATATACTATAGCTTTTTATTAAATATATAAACTTTATATTTTATTTAAATAAATAAAATATATTTTAAACAAATTAAGTTTATTTTAATATTTTAATATCTTTATAGTTTATATTTAGTTATAGCAGTATATTATAATTATTTTTAGCTAATATTAACTAAGTTTTATAAATATTAAGTATTTTTATTTATAAGTAAGCTAGTATATTATTATTAAAATTAAACTAGTTAAAGCCTATTTTATATTATATAGCTAATATATTAGTATAAGCGTTAGTTTAGTATACCTTTTTAATTTTATTAACGTTTAAGCTTTTAATATCTTTTAATTTTAAGTTTTTTCTAAATATAATTAGTTTATTAGTAGTATTAGTATATACTACTAACTTAATTAATTTATAGTTTAATATAGCACTTATAAATTTAAATAATAATGCTTAAAAGATAAAATGCTTTTTATATTTTAAGTAGTATTTAATTAGGCAATCTATATATTATACTAATATATTTATTATAGTATATAGTTTAACTATTATATTAGTTTATATAGTAAGCTTTTGTTTTAATGATATATATTTATAAAAAATAGTTATAAGTATTGCTACTTTAGCTACTAAGTTTAAATATAGTTATTATTTAACTATATATAATATAATGCTATATTTATAAAACTATAGTATACTTAAATTTCTTTTTAGTTTAAGTTTTAATATAGCTATACTATTATTTTAATATATACTTTTAGCTTTATTATAACAATAAAGGAGTATAAAGGTTATAAAGCTATATAATAAGGGTTTTGGATTAGAAATGAAAAGGACCTACTATAACCACTTATTACAACTTTCTTGTTAGGGCTTTAAGCAACAAAATAAGCTACTAAATTAAGGTTGTAAATAAAGGTATTCTTATAGCAAGAGCTATAGGTAAATGCCTAAAATAAAGAAAACATAAATAAGTATAAACAATACTAAGCTATATATATATATATATATTTTTTGTTTTTTAGGTTTAAATTAAATCTGAAATTTAAAAGTATATTAGTTTTTATACTACTAGCTATATTTATTAACTATTATAATTTAAACGTTGCTTTATTACTATTTAAAAAAACTTTAATTATCTTTTTTAAAAAATATAATACCTTACTAATTTAATACGTTAAACTAAATAAACCTAATATATTAGATTAATTAAACTTAATTTATTAAATATTTAGTTTTTTATAACCTATTAAATAAAAGACTCTTACTAATAACATATTAAAAAGAGTTTGCTTTTTAAACACTAACTATATAGTAGCTAAAGCTTGCTACTAGGTTTAATTTAAGTTAAATACTATATACTACTTTTAACTAAAAAAAAAGAGGACTAAAATATAATAGTGTAGTGCAGCAGTAGTTTATAAGATTTAGCTAGTTATTATAAAACCTAAAACTTTTTTTTATAAAAAGTTAAAATAACAAAGTTAAGAAAAAAGAACTTAATATTAATTTACTACTTATTACCTTAAAATCCTTTTTATTTAACGTTGCTAAAAATAAAATTTAAAAACAAAATTAATACTAATTAACAATGCTTACAATTAAAGGCGATTTTTAAATTTAAGTAAAAACTAATATAATATACTTTTTAAATGCTAAAAAAACCTTAGCTATTTTTTTAAGCGATTACTTTAAATAAATAAAACGCTTTTAATTTATTTAATAGTTTACTAACTAAAGAAAAGCTTAGTTAATTAGTAATAAAGCACCTTATAGCCATGTTTTAAAAATTAAAGCATTAATTATTAATAAGTACTATATATTTTAAAGTTATTAAAAAATAATATTATATATTAAAGATAATAAATTAAAACGCTTAAATTTTATAAGCATAAGCTATTAAACTAAAAACTATAGCTTAAAATAAAACTAGTTTAGCAAACGTAAAGAAAACTATAAACCTTAATGCTATTAGTGCTTAAAAAAACAAATAATGCTTTAAAAAAATAAATTGTTTTAATAGCAGCTACTATAACTAATTTAACCTAAAAAGGCTAACAAAGCACTTTAGCTTTTAAATTATTAAATAGTACTAAACAATCTATTAAAATAAATTCTTTGCTTATTTTTATTAATAATAAAACTAAAAACAAAGCAAAGGTTTGCTTTAAATATTAGTATATGCTTTTTAAAAAAAAGGTGCAGCTTAATATAAACTACTTTATTAATAACTATATTAAAGTTACTTATATTGCTAGTTATATAAGCAAGTTAGCAGCTAAAAAATTAATATTATTTATTATAGTAGAAAATAGTTAAAAGCTGCTTTTAAAAACGTTAAAAAAATATTGCACTACTTTTATTAGCAGTACTATAACTTAAATAAGTATAAAATACCTTAAAGTAAATACTAAAACCTTTATATAAGCAATAATAACAAATTTAGCAACTTTAAAGTTAAATTTACTAAGTAAGCTAGTTAAGCTTATGTTTTACTATTTAAGTTTAAAAATAATAAATATAACAAGCTATTAAACTAATTAAATATACTTTGCCTACTAAAAAAAGTAAACTTATTAGTAACTTTTTTTAAGTATTGTAAATATTTTTAAATATTTAATTATTAATAATATAAAAACTTAAAAAAAAAAACCCAAGGCATTTTTTAACTTTAAAATTGGTATAAAAAAAGGCAAAAGCTAGTTAACTAACTAGTTTATAGTTTACTTTAACTTAATTTGCTAAATAAAGTATAAAAAATAGGCACTATAACATTTTTTATTTAAGTATAAAAGATAAAAATGTTAAAATTTACGCTAAACCTTTTTTTAAGCAAGCAAAGCTATTAATATTTAAAAGATAGTATTTTACTTATTATACTTAAAGTTATTAAAGTAATAATTATTGAAAAAAGTTTTACTTTAATTAATTAAACTTTGTTTATATTAATTAATCTTATTATAATAAAGGCAATAAAAATACCTTTATACTTAAAAAAGCAAAAGACTAAGCTTAAAAAAACTAGCTTTTTATTTTAAGCTACTTATTATGTTAGCTTTAAATATAAATACTTATTAAAATAATTTTTTTAACTTTTTAAAAACCTTTTTTAAAAAAGGGTTTTTAGTTATTAACTATATATTAATAAATAATAAATATAGTTTAACTATTAAAGCTTTTATAAATATAAAAGCAAACATATACTTATTATTAAATATAAGTTTTATAATAAAGGTATTAAAGCACTTAAAACTAAATGGAATTTAAGGTTTTAAACTTATAAAGGTTGCTAAATATAATAAAAAGGCAGTATAAGCTATAAATTAAGGTTTTTAGGCCTATTTACATATATAAGAGCATATTATTAAAAATACTCTTTTTTTAATTGTTAATATAAAATATAATATAATTATTAAAAAAAGTTCTTTTATTACTATAATGTTTTTATAAACTTAAAAAAACGCTAAATACTTTTTTTAACTAAATAAAAACCTAACTATTAATTTTTTAAAACTTTTACAAATAAAGCTAAAAAGTTAATTTAAAATCTTTTTATAGCTAAAAATATTGTAAGAAAAGAAAAGTTAATAAATAAATAAAATAAGCAATAATAAAATAAACGTATAGTTAAAAATAAGGTTGTTGCTTAAATTTAACAATAGATTTATAAGCTAAAGAATATGCTAGCTAAATTAGCTAATTTTAAGGTTAAAAAACAAAGTAAATTAACTAAACTAATTATAATTTTAAAACTACTATAAGCTTAAAAAAAACTTAAGCGCTAATTAAGGTTAATAAGGTCATAATTAAATAAATCAAATTTTTAATAAAAGAATTATAACGTTTTTTTTAAGCTTGACTTAAGGCTTTAAAAAAAAGTAAAAAACTGAAGATTTAATAAATATAAATATTTAGTTTTTAATAATACTTAAAAACCTTATAAGTTAAAAGGTAAATATATTAAATAATATAAATACTAACTAATATAAATATTAACGTTAATAGCTAAAGCTTTTATTATATTTATTAAGCAAAATAATAAGAATTAGTATTACTAGCTTAAAAAATTTTTAAATTATTAAATATAAGCAAGAAAAAATGCTACTTATTAATAATAAAAGGCTTTAAAACTGGATTAACTAAATAATACTAAAACAATATTATAAATACTTTAATATATTTAGCAAAGCAAGTTTAAATAAAATGCTACCTTGTTAAAAAAAGTAAATTATTATATTATTTTAATAAAAAATCTTAAATTTTTAAAATATAGCTTTTTATATAAAATAACGCTAAAAAAGGCAAAAGCTTATTAAAAATATATTTAAAACAACTTAAAAAGGCTTTATAAAACCTATTTTAGTTTTTAAGCAGCATAAGTACTGTTTGCTTAAAAAAGAATTGCTTTGTTTTTATGTTAACTACTAAAAGCTAAATATTATAGTATAAAACAACTGCTACTTTTTATTGCTAATTAATAAAATGCTGGCTTAACTTGTAAAGGCAAAATAGTTTATAAATATTAACATTTAATAAGCTTTTTATTATATTAAAATAGCTAAAAAAACAAAAACATAATAGCTTTTTAAATAAGGTATAAAATATATGAATTTAAAGTGCTTTTTTTTATTTTAACAAATAAACTAGCTATGTTTTAGTAGTTTATTAATAATATACTTTAAAAGTATTTTAATATATTTTATACTGCTTATATTAACAATATCTTTATATATTTAAATATAAAATTAAAATATAGGCACTATATATTTTAAGTTTTTAACTAATTAAAAAAGCAAGACTATAAGCTAATATTAAAAAAAAATAAGTTTTATATTATTAAAACTAAGTTTTTAAGATTTATTATTAATATTAACAGTATAAAGGTAAATTTAAGCAAAGTAAAAATAATTTAAAATTAAAACCTTTTTTATAAAAAAAAAGAAAGGCTAGCTTAAAAGAGTATAGTCGTTTTTTAGCTTTTATAACTTTTATTGTTAATTTATTTATAAATATAATAAAATAGCAAAGCTTTTAAATAACCTAATAATTGTAGCTTTAATATTATAGTAAATAAAAAAATGCTAAAAAGCTTTTAACTAATTAAAAAAAACCTTAATAAAAGCACTTATTTTTAATACTTTTTTAAAAAAGCTAAAACCTTTATAAAAACTAATATATTTAATAAAGTAGCTACTAAAGTCTTATTTTAAAAGGATTTTATAAACAATAATTAAAAACTAGTAGCTTTTTATTTAAAAACTTTATATAAAGCTAAATTAAATTATAAAATTTATAATAAAAAAATGCTTGTAATTATTAAAAGGTTACTTTATTAAAAAGCAAAACTAGTTAAATTATAAAATTAAAAACCTTTTATAATTTTAATAAACTATTTAGCACTTAAGTACTTTATAGTTAAAAAAGTACTTCACTTAAAGTAAGCTAAATAAGCTAAGTTAATATTTTAATATAACTTTATTATTACTTATTATTTAAAAGCAAAAAATACTTTAGCTAATATTTTATTCTAATTTTAAAAAGATTTAAAAACTTAAAAAAAGAAAAAAAAAACTATAGCTTTGTTTTAATTACCTATTTAAAAAACTAAAATTTGCGTTATAAAAAATTAAAAAATATTTAATCTTTTAAGTTATATATTAGCTAATGCTATCTTATAAGCTAACTAAAAGCACTTTAGTTTTTAAAAGTTATAAGACTAAGCTTAAGCTAAGGACTTAAATTAGTTAATAATAATAAAAATTGTTGCTTTATAAATGTTAGTTAATAATATTTAATATAGTAAACTTAAAAATAAAAATTATTTATAAAGCTTATGCCTTTATTACTACTATATATTTAAGTTATAAAAAAACTTGCAAACTAGTATTTTAATAATACTAGTAAACTAGTTTATATAAAAATATATATAAATATGTTGTAAACTGCTTATATAAAGCTGCTAAGGCGCTTAAAAATAAAGTACTAAAAAAGTTAACTTTTTTTAGTACTAAAATATTCTTAGCAATATTTAGTTTTAAAGTTTAAAGGCTTTTTTTATAATAAGCATAATTATAATAATATATTAGTAATTATTAATAGCTTTTTTAAACTATTATAAACAATTGCTTATAAAAATATAGTAATAGCTAAAAATGTAGCTTAAATATATTATAAAAAACCTTATTAAATTTTTAAATAAGTAAAAAGCTTTACTAGTAATTAAAGCTTTTTATTTAATTTTAATTTTATAAATAAGTTAGCTTATATTTATAGTACTAAACTTAACCTTATTGCTATAAAGTATAAAGAAACTACTAGTTAAGTTAAAATTATAAACTAGTATTTAAAATAACAACTTTAACTATATATTAGCTATTTTTAAAATAATTAGTTTTAAAGTTTGCTAGCTATAAATATAGTCTAAGCTTTTATACTATATAAATTTTTAAAAAAACTATTTTTAAAAAAAGTTGTTATAAAAAGATTAATAAAAATAAGTTATAATTAAAAGTTTAAAATTAAAAATTTTGCTAATTTAATACTAACTAAATAGCTAACGCGTTAAAAAATATAGAAATTTGCGTTAAAGATTTAAAAGTATAATGCTATTATAAAATAAGCAATAATAAAAACTTGAAAATAAAGAGCTATATAAGCTAACAAATATTAAAAATACCTAACTTTAAAGTAAGTAACTTAGTATATATTATTAAAAAAACAAAAATATAAACAAATTAACTTAGCAATAAGTTAAACTTTTTATAACCTATTAATATTATTATATTTTAAAAGCTAAATTTAAAAACACTTATTGCTTAGATTTGCTATTTAATTAGTAAAGAAATTAATAGTTCTATGCTAATTAACTTTATAAGTACTTTAATAACTTACTACTAAATTAAGCGCTACTTAGACTACCTAAAAAAATTAATTAAAATACTAGCAATAAAGAATAAAAAGTTAAAAAGGTTTTTAGATTTTGCGTTTAATATAAAAAACTATATTACTTAGTATTATAAAAAAAATAAGATTTAATATAACAGGGCACCTAGCTAAAAAACTTACCTGCTAAGCTATTTGCATATAAACTATATACTAACTAAAGCTATGCTAGCTAATAGCTAAGGCTTTGCTAGTTATACTTTTTTTAATTTTTTTAGCTAGTTTAATTATTTACTTAGCTAACTAAATAAAAGTTATTTAATATATTTAGTTTTTAAAATTACTAGCAACATTACTTTATAACTATTTTGTTACTAAAACTTTTATACTTTTTTATTTTTTTATTTTTAAGTTATAATATAATATTTAATAAAAAAATTTAAACTAAAAATTAAGTATAGTTTATAACTACTAAGTAAATAACTAGCAATAATATAAATAAGCTTAATAAACTTAATATTAAAAATAAGTAATAAAAACTAAAAAAACTAGCTAATAATTAAGCTAAATTTATAAATAGCTAAAAATAAAAAAGTAATAATAAATATAATAAAAAAAGTAAAAAACATAATAGTAAATTAAAAAACTTAAAATAAAATATATTACTTATTAAAATAAGTAATTAGTTAATAGCTAGCAACTTTTAAAAAAGTTAAAAAAATAAAAGCTATTTTTTTATTTTAAGCTGCTATTATATAATAGCTTATTTAATAAAAGCTTTTATTATAATAGTTTTTATAAAAGTTTAAAAAGCTAAAAAAATAACCTTTTATATTAAATTATTAATATAGTAAATTAAAATATATAGTTACTTTAGCTACTTACTAAGCAAAAAAAGCTATAATATAAAAGTAATATTAAAGCTTTTATATATAATTATAAGTAGCTAAAGTAAAATATTATTGCTATAAAAATTAAAAACTAAATTATAGCTATAAAAAAAGTATTTAATAAAAGCCTAGCTATAAAGATTTAATATAAATTATATAAGCTTTAATATAAGCTAAGTTTAATATTTAAAAAAATTAACATTTTTATTAAAATATATTAAATTTTAATAATTTAAAAAAAGGCTACTTTTAATAACTTTTAAAAGTTTATTTAGCAAAAAAACGTTAACTTAAAACTATTTAAGTAAACTTTTTAAAAGTAATTATATAAGCTTTAATAATAAAAAAATAAAAACTTAAAAACTTTCTTTTTATTAGCAAGTACTAATATAAAAGCTTAAAAGCGTTATACTATTAAAAAATAATAGCTAATTAGCTTTTAACTATTAATATAAACTTTAAAAAAATTAAAAAAGGTTTTAATAAAGTAATATATATTACTTAATAATATAGTAATAATATATTATAAAGCTAAAAAATAATAAAGTACTTAGTATTATACTAATAAAAAGTATAAACTACTATAAAAACAAAAATATATTAAATACTTGCTAAAGTAAAAAAAGTTAGTAAATAATTTAAAAGCGCTTAAATAGTTTAAAAAAAAACTAATAACTTATTAAAATAATAAATAAATTAAAATTAAAGCAAATTAATATATATTAGTAATAGCTTTATAAAGTGCTACTGCTATAATAAAAAAACTATATAGCTAAGTATTGCTTAAAAAATAAATAGTTATTATTAAATTATTAATTAAGCAAAGTTAAGCAAAAACTTTTTAAATAGCTTAAAAATAAAATATAAAACGTTTAAGTAGCTTAATTAAACTTTAAAAATAAAAAGTTAAAAGCTAAGCTAAAATAAGTTAATATATTTAATATATTTTAGTAAAGTTTTATAAAGCATTTAGTACTATAAAGCTGCTTTATATAATAGCTATAATTTTTTTATATAGTAAGCAAAAGCTAAAAAAAGTTATTATAAATATAAATATAAAAGTATAAATTAATATTATATATAAAAACATTTTAAAAAAATATTTATAAAAAGTAAATATTTTATTACTTTTATTAATAAAGCTAAATAAAAAGCTAATAAAATACTAAGCATCTTATATAGCTAGTTTTTAAATAATTAACGCTTAAAAAGTTAAAAAAGCCTTTAAGCAAGTATTTTATATAATATATAAAAAATAAAAAATATTAAAGCTTTTAATATTATAAGTAAAAATAAGTTAGTTAAGTATACTATTAAATATAGCTTTTACTTAATAGTTTTATAGCAAATATTAAAAAATAAATTTTAAAAGGTTTTTTAAAAATATAGTTAAAAATTAAGTAGTATATATTATTAACTTAATAAATATAAGTATTAGCTTTAAAAAAAAGTTATTATTTTTTAAAATTAATAATAAGCTTAGTACTAAAAATAAAATTAATTTACTTAAGTATTTTAAAGTATTTTAATATATATACTTTAATCTATTAGCAAAAAAGTTACTTATATTAAAAAAAGCATAATATATAATAAACTTAATAAAAAAAGCATGAGTACTATTTAGTTTAATTTATTTTACTATAAAAGCTTAATAGCAAGTGCTTAAAAAGTACTTTAAAAAAAACTTTTAAATAAGCTATATATAATACTTAAAAATAAAAATAAAAGCTTTTATTTTATTTATATTAAAAAAAAACTATAAAGCTTTAAATTAATTATAAAAGCTTAAACAAAGTAACTATTAAAAATAAGTATTTTTTATTTTTTATATTAAAAGTAATAAATAAGCTAAGGTTAGTAAAGGTCTTTTTAAAGCTAAACTTTAAAAATGCTTACTATTATATTTAAATTAAATATAATAATAAGTAAAAAATCGCTTTTTAAATAAAATATAAGCATTTTAAGTATATAGTTATACTTTTTAAACTAACTAATACTTTTATAACCTTTTAAGCCTATATATATATAAAGTATTAGCTAAGCTAGTAAATTATATTTATATAGTTTATTTAAATAATATTATAATTTTTTAAAAAAATTAAAAAAAAAATTAAAAAAGCACTTTTAGTTAGTTTATAAATAGTTACTAAAATATTAACTATTTATAAAGCTATTAAAATATAAGTTTTTTAAAACTAAAATAAAGTTTTTAAAATTTATTATTATAATTAATAAAATAAAAATAAATTTTTAAAAAATTGCTACTATTTAAAAATAAAAAGTATTAACTTTAATATATAATATATAAGTATTTTTAAAATTTATAAACTTTTATAAAAAGTTTATAATTAAGTATATAAATATTATTATATTACTTATAGTAATTTTAAAAAGTTATACTTTACTAAGCTACGTTTTTAAATAAACTTTAAAAATAAATTAAGTATTTAAAAATATAACAAAAGTTTTTATATTAATAATTACTTTTTATTACTAAAATAACTATTTAAATACTAAAGTAAAGATAAATATGTTAATAAAAGCAATATTGAAAATATTATTATAGTTTTTTAAAAAAAATATAAAAACTAATTACTTATTAATTATAAAAGCTTATAAACGCTAAAACTAAATAAGCAATAAGCTAGCAAAAGCTTTTAATAATTATAAGAAGCAATAAATACTAATAGTAATACTTTAAAAAAATAAATAAAACTTTTATAATATAAATAAATTATATAGCTTTAAAAAGCATAGTTAACTTATTAATATAAACTTTTTTAAAAAAGCTTGCTTATTAAGTATATAAGCTAATATAATTTAATTTTAATATAAAATATTAATTAAGTATATTAAACTTAATAAATAAATTATTAAAAAAGCTAAATTATATAGCTAAAAAGATTTAAAATAAAAATATAATATTAATACTAAAATAAAAGCTTTAATTAGTTAGCAAGCTACTATAAAAAATATAATAGTTATTAGTAAAAATTTTATTTTTTAAAAAAAAGTAAAATATTAGCTTACATTATTAAAGCAGCTTAAAAAGCTTTATTAAACTTATATTTATTAGCTTATTTAATAATAAAAATATAAATTATAAACTTATAAGCTTATAAAGCACTAAACCTTTACTATATAATTATAAATAATTTTTAAAAGCAAAAAAGTAAAAAGCACTAATATATATGCTTAACTTATATATTATATATTATATAAATAGTAATAATAACTTATTTAATAAAAGCTATTACTAAAAGTATAAAAACTGCTTTTTTAAAAATAAAAGGTAAGGTTATTATTTATAACTAATATATATTATATACTAAAGCTAAAAAATTAGCTTAAAGCAAAACAGCTTTTTAATTAGCAGCTTTAAAGCAATTTTATAAAATAGTTTATAAACTATAAGCTAAAAATCTTACTTTTATAAAACTTATAAAAATTATATACTATAAAGCTAAAATATATAAAAAATATTATATTAATAATAAAAGTATATTATATTTTAAAAAATAGCTAGTAATTTT
>MU401942.1:0-14760 GCA_022579005.1 Poronia punctata
AATTATAAACTTATAAGCTTATAAAGCGCTAGACTTTTACTATATAATTATAAATAATTTTTAAAAGCAAAAAAGTAAAAAGTACTAATATATATACTTAACTTATATATTATATATTATATAAATAGCAATAGTAACCTATTTAATAAAAGCTACTGCTAAAAGTATAAAAACTATTTCTTTTTAAAAAAAGGCTAAAGCTATTATTTATAACTAATATATTTTATATGCTAAAGCTAAAAAATTAGCTTAAAGCAAAATAGTTTTTAACTAGTAGCTTTAATATAGTTTTATAAAATAGTTTGCAAATTATAAGCTAAAAACTTTATTTTTATAAATCTAGCAAAGATTATATGCTATAAAGCTAAAATATATAAAAAGTATTATATTAATAGTAAAAATATATTATATTTTAAAAAGCAGCTAGTAATTTTAGCTTAAAAAGCTTTAGTAAAGCAACTAATATACTAGTACTATAATAACTTAAAAGCTAAATATAAAAAAAAAACAAAATAGCTAAGTTATTATAATATAAGTTTTATTAAAAAGGCTTAAAGCAAAATATTTAAAAATACGTTACTAGCTATATATAATATAAAAAAGCTTAAAAGCTAAAGTATAAACTTTATAAAAAGCTTTAGTTATTATTTTTACTAAAGCAGCCTTTTTAAAAAATTAGCTTAGATTTTATTATAAAACTACTTTTATATATAAAAGTAAATAATAATGTTTATAATATAACTTTAATTATTATAAACTAGTTTATAAAAATAATATTATTTATTTTTATATAAAAAACGCTTAATACTACTAACCTTATAGTAATTATATACTATAAAGTAAACTACTAGTATAAGTTTTTAAAAAAAATTATAAGTAATAAAAACAAACTTATTATAAGCAAATTTTAAAAAAAGTTTTATAAAGTATAAAAAGTGCGTTAATAGCTATTTACTATATAGCACTTTTAAACTAATAACTAAATAAAAAAAGTATATTAAACTTTAAAAAAGTACTTTTATACTTTTTATAATAGTAAGCTAAATAGCTAAGTTAAAGTATTAGCAAATATTAAGTTTATATATAATAATAGCTAATATATTATTATAAGTTATTTATTATTTAAAGCGTTATATAAATACTACTTAAAAAGTATTAAGTATATACTAAAGCAGCTTTAATTTAATATTTAAAAAGTAAAAAAAAAGTTATAATAAATAAAAGCTGTGCGCTATATAATTTGCAAGCATTAAAAGTAAGTAGTTAAGTTAATATAAAAATATTATAATAAACGTTATATACTAAATTTCTTTTAAATAAATAACGTAGTAAAGCTATTAATAGAATATTTTAAGTTTAAATATAAGAAAAAGCTAGCTTTTATATATATTTATGTTAAAGTTTTTAAAAAAGTAAAAATTTAAGCATACTAAATTAAATTACTTAAAATTTATTTTTAGGTTTATAATATATTTTTTATATTATTACTTAGATTATATATAAACTAGCTAAAAAATAGCAATTAAACAGCGTTATTTAAGTTAAAAAATAAATAAAAGAAATAAGCAATAGAAAATATTATTTACTATTAAAATAACTAAAGTAAATAAAAATATTTAGTAAAATAAAAAAGCTAGCTAGTAAAATACAATATTTAAAAGCTAGTTAAATATTTAGTAAATATAAGCTATTTATTAAACTAAGATAAAAGAAAAGTTAAAAAAGTTTATATTAAATAAAATAATAAGTAAAGTAATTATATTAGTATATAAGTATTAAAGTTATAAAATATATAACTTAGTTAATAAAAAAACAGCAAGCTATTACTAAGTAAGTTAAGCTAGGTTATAATATTATAAAAATTAAAAACTATACTTTAATAAGCTTATTATAACTAAAATGTACTTAAACTACTAATATAAAAAATATTATTACTAAATAAAGAGTTAGTAAGCAAAAGTTAAAAAGTAGCTAAAAAAGTAAATAATATATTATATTATTAAAATAGCTATAGCTAAAAATAAGTAATATAGTTTAATTAGTATTATAAATAAAGCTAGCAGTAGTAATAAAAACTATATTATAAGCAAAAATCCTTTAATAAGCTTTGCTAATTTTAAAAAACGTTTTAATGCTTTTATTTTAATAATTCTTTTTAAAATTTAGCTTTTTATTAGCAGCTTTTAAAATAAGCATATATAATTAGCATAAGTAAGTATTTAAATTGCTTAAAAGGCTATTTTAATACTTTTAAAAAAAACAGCATACTAGGCTTTATATAAAATATTATTAAAGTTATTAAGTAAAAGCTTTTTTTTGCTAATATAAAATTGCTAAGCATTAATAACTATACTAGCAAGCAAGCAGCAAAAGTATAAACTATAAAAAAGGTAATAATAATAGTAAATAAGTAATAAATAAAAATTAATTTTTAATAAATAGCAATATAGCATTTTTGCTTCCTTTTTACTAATATTACTAGCTTTTTTTAAAAAGCAACTATATGCTAAAAAGCTAAGCTTACTTTAAATAAATAAAATATATGCTAACTTATAGCTATAAAAGTATTTTTTAATAAAATAACGTTTTTTTATTTATTATTATTGTTTTTATTTTTAGCTTTAACAATAATAACTTAATAAGTTTGCTAAATTATAAAAGTTTTAGTATAAAAGCAAAAAGTATACGATATAATATTTTAAGCTATACTAAGTAAAGCAAAAAGTATTTAAAAAAAATTAATATTTAGCAAAACTAATAAGTAAAAAAATAGTAAATGTATAGTATAGTAGCTATAATAGTTATACTTATAAAAGGCATAATTAACGTTGCTAAAGTAATAAAAATAGCAAATATAAAAATTTAAATATATATTAAAAACGCAGTGCTAGCAAGGCTTTTTATTAAGTATTATTATAACTTTTAGCTTATTACTATTTAGCTAAGCAAGGTTATAATTAAAATTAAAAATTTTATAGTTTAAAAATAACTAAGTTAGTTTAGTATTAAAAGTATGCTAATATATAAACTTAAAATAAAAAAGCTTTAAAAACAGTATAATAGTAATTATTTAGCAAAAAGCTTAATAAAATAATAATGCTAAAAAAAGCAAATGCTAAAAATAAGGTTATAAAATTAAGAAAAACGTATAAAGCAAGATATACGCTAATAAGTTAATAAAAAACAGCTTTTAAAATATAATAAAGCAATTTAATTAAAAAAATTAAAAAGTAAGCTAATTAGTAAATATATTTATAAATGCTAAAATTGCTAAAGACTAGCAACTTAAAAAAAGGGGCAATATAACAAAGCACCTAGCTAAAAAACCTACTTACTAAGCTATTTACATATAAACTATATAAGGTTAGCAAATAGGTATTTATAGGTAATTTTTAAGTACTTATAGGTCTATTTTAGCGCTATAAGTAATAAGTACTTATAGAAATATTTAATAGGTACTTATATATAGTAATAAGTACCTATATATAGTAATAGGTACCTATATATAGTAATAAGTACTTATATATAGTAATAAGTACTTATATATAGTAATAAGTATATATATAAAATTATATATTTATAAGAAAACATATTTATAAACTTAATATTTATAATTAGTTAAAATTAACTAGCTAGGCTAAAGTAGAATAATAAGCATTATAGCTAGTATACTTTTATTACCTTTACTTTATATGCCTCCTTTGCTTTCTTTGCTTTTATTACGTTTAGCTTTTAAAGCTGCCTTTTTAGTAGCTTGTTTTTTTAAAAACATCTTAGCAAGCTTTTTTAACTTTTTTTATATTAACTAAGCATTTATAAATATTTGCTTTATTATATAAATACTTAAGGCTTTATAGCGTTAAGCTGTTAACATTTATATGTTTTATAGTTTTTATAATAAAAAATATAAAATAAATATTTTTAAAAAAAATATAACTTAGCTAGCGTAAATAATAGCTTAAAAAGTAGCTATAGCAAATTAGTATATAATTAATATATTTAGACTTTAATATACTTACTTATAAATAAGCTTATAAGCGTTTTTTTGCTTGCTTTTTTTAGTAGTTAAAAAGTAAATGCTTAAATATAAATTTTTTTTTAAGTAACGCTTTATATAACCTTTTTTATAAGCTTAGTAAAAAAAGCTAAAAGTATAGCCTACTTTAAATAGCTTTAGCTTTGCTCTTTAAATATAGCAATAAAGGTTTGCCTTGCTAAAAGATAATTAGTATATAAATAAAAATAATAAAATTATATAAAATATACTTTTAGTTATAAGTAACTATTTTTTTTTAAGCACTTTAATACTTTTTATAATATTTGCAAGTGTTGCTTTTTATAGTTTTAAGTTTTTTTTTAAGTTTTTTTTTACTATTTTTTTTTTAGTATCTTTATAAAGTAGTATTGTTTTACTTATAAGTTATTTAACTTACTTATTTAAATTAATATATATTTAATAAATATAAATACTTTGTTTAAGTATCCTTACACTTTTAGTTTTAGCTACTACTGCTCTATTTAATAACTTTGTAAAAGGTTTAGCATTAGCAAGCTTAAATATATTAGTATATAATTAGTATATAAAATATAGTTTACTTATTAAAGCTATTTTAGCTATAGTTTTTAGCTATATTAATACTATAACTATATATATTAGCAATATATATAATAGCATATTAAAATTTAAAACACTTAATTAAAGTTAAGTATAGTAACTTAAAGTGCATAAAAATATATATACTTTATTATTTACTTAGAATTATACTAGTAAAGTTGCTATATAAGTATAAGTAAGTATAAATTAGTTAGTATAAGTAAGTATTTTAATTAACTAGAATGTACTTAAGTACTAATATATATAAGGCCTACTTTAAATAATAAGGTCTACTTTTTTTATTTATTTTTTAATATATAAAATAATTTTAAAAATTAAAAGATTATTAACAAAGAAAATTATAATAATTTATTATAAAAATAATTTATTTTTTATAACTAATATATATAAGTATTTATTTTTTATTTTATTTTTTAAAGTATTAAAAGCATGTTTAAAACTATAAAAAAATGTTATATAAGTTTATATTTAGATTTATATAATACTAAAATTATTAATTTAAAAATTTTAAAAGGTTTTAAAAAGAATTTAAAAGAATTTATAAAAATTAAAAGAAAACATATTATTTATAAGTACTAAAGTAAAATTAACTGCTTTATTTATATATAATATATTAAAAATATTTATATTATATATTTAAAATAAAAGTAAAAATATATTATATTATTTAGTAAAAATAATATATAAACTATTATATTATATAAAATAGTATTTTTTTTATATATAATATAACATATATTTACTTATATTTTAAATATATAATATATATATTTTTTAATATATATTAGTATTAAAGTAATATATTTTATAAATAAGTATATAAATAAAAAGCAAATATTTTATATTATATTATAAAATATAATATAAAAAAATATTATATTAATATTATATAATTTTTAAATTATAACCTTTTTACGTTTTTATATATATATAAATTTAAAAGTAAAGATTTTATATTAACTATTTTATAAAATCTTTATATTTATTTTTTAACTTATATTTTTAAACAAAATAAAATTTATTAATATAACTATAACTTATTTTTTATATATAGTATATAAGTTAGTACTTATTTTATAAGTAGTTAATATTTAAATAGTAAACTAATAGCGCTTATATTTATTTTATAAGCAAAGGTTTTTATAATATAGGCTTTAATAGCTTTTTAAAGTATAGCAAGCATTATAAATTAAATATAAAAAGCTAGATTATATTTAAATATAATTTTTTAAACAACTTACTAAAAAAGAAAATAAGAAATTAATAAATTGTAGCTTTTTTAATACTTATAAATTTCTTAAAGCGTAGCTACTTAATTTTATTAGCGTTATATTATAATATACTAATTTTGTACTAATTAATTACTTACTACTAAGTTTTTATTTATGCTTAAAAAACAAATATTGCTTTTTACTACTTTAAATAGTTTTATTAATGCGCTTTTTTTTTTATATTATATACTTTTGCTTTACTTTTTTTAGCAAGTTAAATTAAAAATTTTTATAGCGCTTTAGTTATAAGTTGCTAAGTTAATTAGTGCTTTTAAACTTAGCTAAGCAAAAAAAAAAAGCAAAGAAAAGCTAAAACTAGTTAAACTGTTTATATTTATAAAACTATTTTTAAATATGTTTTATATTATACTTTATATATTATACTTTATATATTATAATAATAAAGTAGTAGCAATATTTTTTTAATTACTTATAATTAATAAACGTAATTTATTATAGCAACAATTTTAATAAAACTATAATTATTATTAAAGTATAAAAACTAGCTATTTAATATTATTTAAAGTAAACAATTAAATAATAAGTTTAAATTAAATAAAGGTTTTAAAGCTAGTAGCATTATAAAGTATTGTTGCTATATAAAAATATATATAAAAAAACGTATAAAAAAACGTATAAAAAAGAACCTAAGCTAATAATTAAGAAATTTATATATTTAAATATAGTATATAAATATTATTTTTTATAAAGCCTAGGCTTTTTTAAAATTAATAGAATTTCTTTTCATTATAAAGTTTAAAATATATAATTATAAAAATAAATTTATAATATATTTACTTTTTTTTATTTTTTAGATTTTTAAGTTATTAGTTTAAATTATTGCTTTTATATTTTTTAAATTATATTATAATAATAAAAGTTAAAAGATTTAATTAAGCTAATATTAAAATGTTTATTAAAAATATTAAAAATAACAACTTTAGTAACCTTGCTTTTTTATATACTTTAGTTTAAAATAAGAACATTTTAACTTTAAATTAAAATAAGCTTTTAAAGTATTTTAGTTTTAAGCTTTTAAAGCATTTTAGTTTTAAGCTTTTAAATTTACTTTTACTAATATGCTTTTTAACCTTTTTTAAAACTTAAAATAAGCAATACTATATATATATAAAAAAAACTAAAGCAAAGTTTTATAAATAGTTTAAAATAACTAAGTTTTATTATTAATATAATATATTTTTAAAAAAAGCAAATAAAATAAAAAGGATATAGCTAACTAAAAAGAAAATAAGTTTAATATAAAAAAAGATTAACTAAGTAGCGCAGTAAGTAAACAAAATGCTAATAATTAAATATAAAGCTTATAGTAAGGTTTTGCACTATTTTATATTTTTAAAATTAATAAGCACTAGCTTAATAAGCAAGCATATTTAGTTTAAAAACTATAGTTTATACTAAAAAAAGTAATTAAAAAGTAGTAATTTTAGTAAAAAAGTATATATATTACTTACCTATATACTAATTATATATTAATTATTTAATAAAATAAATAAGTTATTTTTTTAGCTACTAGGCTTTTACTTTATATATAAATTAAAACTAACTTATTATTTAATATAATTAAAAACTTATATATTGTTATATAGCAAAAGCACATTGTTTTATATTAAAGTTTACTTTTAAAAAAACGTTTTTATATTTTTTGCTTAAAATACGTTTAAAAGATTATTGCTTATTAACTAGTAAAATAAGTAATAAGGTTTTAAGTAAGCGTTATATATAATATATAAACGTTTTTAAACATATAAATTTGCTATTAAAGTATATATATATATTTTATTAATATAAATTAAATACTTTACTATATTTTAATTAATATTTAAAAATATAATTTAAAAAAAGTAGAACGTAATATAAATGCTATATTTACTGCTTAAAAATAGTTTAAACTATATTGTGCTATTAAAAATTATATAATAAACAATAATTTAAGCTTTAAAATCAAATATATTACTAAGCAACTTAGTAATATAGCTAATATAGTTACTTATTTAAGCTGCTTTTTTTATATAATATAGCTAGTATTAAAAGCGTTTTTAGCAAATTTAAATATTAATAATTTAAACTAAACTAGCATTTTAAGTAATTTTAGCAGTATAGTATAAAAAGTATATTTAAAAATATATTAATTATATATTAATTTTCAATTTCTTAGCTAATAATAGTAGTTTTAAAGCTTAGCTATATATATAAACAATAGCGCTAAGCATAAAAATAAATTTGCTAGTATATAAGCTTTACTTATATAATACAAAAAACTTAATATTTAATAATTACTTAAAATAGTTAATAATATTAAAACTAAATAAAACTTTTATATTATAATATTAAAATAAGCATTATAGCTTTGCTTTACTATTATAAAGTTTATTAAAATTTATAAGCAAAAAAATAAGTATACGCTGACTTTTAAAATATAAAATTATATTTAACTTATTATTATAATTTATTAGCTTTTTAGTTTTTTTACTAATAACTTTAGCTTTTTAAAAATAATTAAATTAGTTATATTTTAACTAAATACTTTATTACTATAAAATATTTAACTAAATATAAAAAGTAAGTAAATAAAAAACGTACTAAGAAAATAGCTTTTAATTGCTTTAGCTTTAAAAAGCTAGCAAAAAAACTATATAATATATAAGTAAAAATAAAAAAATATATTAAAAAAGCGTTTACTAAAAATAAATATATGCTTAAAATAGCTATATTACTTTACTTGCTTAGTATTAGTATGCTGTTTTTTTAAATTACTAAGTTTAATAGTTAGTTTAAATATTTTAATTATAATAAAAATAAAGTTAATACTTACTGCGTAGCTACTGCTATTAAAAAATTAAAAGCTATATACTAACTTTATTTAAAAAGGTTTAATTTTAAACGTTTTGCTACTTTAAGTTTTATTTATAATAGTATAACTAAAATAATGCTTATATTATAATTAAGATTTAAAAAAGTATATAAACTTATTTATATATACTTATTTAATATTTTTAAAGTTATTAACTTTTATAAAGCATTTTTTTTAGTTTAGCTTAAGCAGTAGCCTTAAATTATTAAATTGCATTATTTATAATCTTTTAAATATAAATAAGTTAAAAAGTATTATTTATTAATTATATAGTAAATATTAAAATTTATTTAAAAATAAATAAAAAAATAAATATTTTATAGTTTTAATTACGTTTAAAACTAACTAACTTTAATTTTATAGCTTTTGCTTAAAATATTTTTATAGTTTAAGCTACTTTAGTACTTATAAAGCATATATAAAGCTAAGCAAAAGCTATATATAAAAATTAGCAAACTTAAATTGTTAAAACATTTTTTATAAAGCTATAATAATTAACTTTTACTTATATATAAATAAAAAGTTTAAAAATATATTTTTTAATAGTAAAAATATTATTATATATAGTAAATATATTAAAAAGAAAAAAGCAGTATTGCAACTATTAAATTTGTTTTTAGGCTATAAAAGTAAAATTTTTAACATTAATAATTTTAATAATAATAATAAATTAATAAATAATAAACTAAATAATATTTAAAACTTTAGCTTAATATAATAAAAGCTTTATAAAAATAAAACATAGTTCTAATAAGCAAGACGTAGTTAAAAAAAAAAATTATTTAAGTTAAAAGCATATAGTACTTTACTTTAAAAATAAGTTTAAATAGTATTAAAATAAAATACTACTTAGTTTAGTTAATTAAACCAATATTTATAAATAAAAGTTATATAAAATTATATTAATTATATACTAATTATAATAAAGTACTATATTATTAGTTAAAAATTATATATTAAACTTTAAATTATAAACAAAATTATAAATATTAAAGCACTTAAAGTAAGTATATATATATATTTAAATTTAAATTTTAATTTATATATAGCTATATGTTAAAATCCCTTTTAATACCCTTAACCTCATTAACTATATTAGAGCTATTAAAACGCAAATATTTTATAAACATAGATATTTAGTTTTTTATGCATTGGTTAGACCAACCTTGTTAGGGAAGTATACATAGTGTACGTATATAGTACGTAACCGGTATGTAAAGAGTACGCGTCTTTTATATATTAAATATATAAAATATACATGTTTTTTTTATATTGCTAATAGGTCTTAATTATAACGCAAACCTTTATAGCTATATAAAACTTGCTAAAAAAAGTTTTTATAACCTTTTTTTTTTATTAATTAAGTTAATATAATACTATTAATAATAATATATTATAATTATATTTACTTTAGCTAAACTAATACTAATTAGTAATTAAATTAATAACTATATAAAAAAAAGGTTTAAAAATAAAAACTATTATTATACTTACTTTTTATTTAATTTAAAGTTGCTTTAGCTTTATATTGCTTTTAAAACTTATTATATTTAAGTAAGTAATAAACAAAAAATTTAACTTAAACTATTATATAACTACTTAAAAAAATAAAGTAAGCAAAAAAAGCTATACTAAATTATAATAAGCGTTTTATAAGTTATATACTAATAAAATATAAAATAGTAAGCATTTTTATTACTTTTAACCTATAGCTAATTTAAAAACTAATTAGCATTAATTTATAATAGCATTATTATTATATAACTTTAGTTTAATTTTAAAAGAAAATTTAAAAAACTAAATATATTTAAAATTTTAGTATATATAATAATTAGTACTACTTTACTTTAAAAACGCTTTTAATAATAATTTAAATTAAATTAAAATCTTTAAAAAAAATAAGCATAGCTATTTATTTATTAAAAAGCATATTATTTTTTAAAAATAAAGTATAAAAAAACTTAACTTTAAAATATTAGCAAAAAATAAGCTAAATATATACGTTTTATAAAAAATAATAAAGTACTTATATATATAACTTAATAATAAAAACTTTTTATAAGCTATTTAAAAATCTTTTAAAAAATAAACATATTAATATTTTAATAATATAGTATATATAGTATAATGCTTATTATTACTAATATTATAAGAAAAAAGCATTAACTATAGCTTAATTTAAAGCTATAATATTATAAGTAATAAGTTGCTTACTATTATAAATAATAATATAACTATTAGCAAGGCTTAGTACTTTTTTTATATATTTTTAATTAAAAAATAAAAACTTAGTTTAACTTTTATATTTACTAATAAAAAAATTATAAGCTAAAATATGCTTAAATTTAAAACATATTTTAAAATACTAATAATTAACTAAAAAGCTTAAGCTTTATAAGCTTTTTAAGCTTTTTAAAGCATTTAACTTACTTTTTAACCTTTTTTAACTTTTTAAGCATTATAAGCTATATAAGCTATATATACTTTATATACTTTTTAACTTTTTTAGCTAGTAAATTTTTTACTTACTAGCAAGCTAATTATGCTTTAATAGCAAGTTACTTTTATTTAAGCTATTAAGTATAAAAACATTTTAACTTTATATTTAAATTTTTAAATTTTTAATTATATTTTGCTTTATAATTTATTTTTAATATATATAATAAATAATACTTTTTTTACTTTTAAAACAATTGCTATATTTATAAAAATATAGCAAAAAAACTAAAATTATATAAGCAAGCTTTATAACTTATTATATAATAAAATATAAATTTTTATTAATATATATTACTAAATTAAAATAATAAAAAACTAATATTAAGCTATATTTTTAATAATTTTTAATAAACGCGCTAAGCAATACTTTATATAGCAAATTAGCTTTAATAAGTTATAAATAAAAATATATTTTAAGTTAAATTTATATTTTAATAATATTATAAATTAGTTTTAATACTTTATTAATTAAATAATAATTATATATTAAAACATTTATAAAAAAAACTTAAAAGAAAACCTTTATAAAGCTTTTAACTTTATAATTAATAAAATTTTAAAAGCTTAGCAAGCACTTAGTACTATATATTAAAATAAAATTTACTTAGTAATAAATATAATATGCATATATAAAAGTATATTTAAATTTAATATAGCACTTATTTATTAAAAGCTAATATTTAAAAGTTTACTTTTTAATTTTTAAGCATATTTTTAAGTAGTAAATAATAGCAAAAGCAATATTATATTTTATATAAATTATAAATATAATAATTATAATTATAATAAAAACAATTTAATACTATATTACTTTTATTTTAAAAGTAAATTAAACTTATTAAAGTAAAAATATAAATATTTTATATATAAAAAAAATAGTTATTTTTTAACTAATTATTTAATTAAAAAACAATATAAAATAAAACATTAGTTTTTTATTATATATAAAACAATTTATAGCTATAAACTAAATATTAAAATATTTTTTTAATATTTAGGAAATATAAAAAATATTTTTAAAACTATTTTAAATTTAAACTTAAAATAAAATAAAATTAATAATAAAATAGCAAAAAGATTTACTTAGTTTTTAATAAACGCTATATATATATATTATATTATAAGTAAAAATATATAGTAATTTAAAGCTAAAACGTTAACAAATTAATTTATTTTAAAAAATTTATATAAAGTAAAATATTAAAGCAAATTATAAAATATAAATACTTTTAATTTTTTAATAGTTAAAAAAGCATAATTAAAAGCATATTTATATTTAAATTTAAAAGCAAATATAATATAAAAACTAAATAAAGTTTATATTAAATTTAATAGCAGCAGTATTATTAAAAATATTAGTATAATTTAAATATAAAACTTTTTAAAAATAACTATATATTATGTTTTAAATATATTTACTTTTTTTTATTTTTACTATATAATGCTAACTACGTTAGTACTTATTTTAATAATATTAAAAATATTATTATTTAAAGCAATAATAATATAATTTTAGTTATTTATAAATAAAAATATTTATTTTTTAATATGTACTTTAGTAAAATAACTATATATTTTATTAAAACTAAATTATACTAGCTTTATAAATAATTTAAGTACTTTAAAGCAGCAAAATTAAAGTAAATATTAATTATAATAAGTTATAAAGTAAATTACTTTATTTTAAAAAAAATTTAAAAATTTTGCTATTATTGCTAAATATATAACTTAGCACTAAAATGCTTTAAATTTAGTTTAAAAATAATTATAAATTTAACTTTAAAGTTATAATTAACATAGTTTAAATTAATAAAAAATAAGTTTTTTATATTATTAATTTAGCTATATTATTTTAAGCTATAACTTATATTTAAATAATAAAAGCATATAACGTATAAAATATACTTTATAAATACTACATTAACGTTTACTAAAAACTGCTTAATTATATAATATATAATTTTAGTATTAACTTTACTTTAAAAAAGTTTTAAATTAGTACTAAAATTATAAAAATTATATATAAAAAAATGCTTATTAAAGTATATTAAGCACTTAGCAAAATTAAATACGCATATGCTTTTTTACGCTATACTTTTAATATAATTAAAAAAAGATTAGCTACTAAAATAATAATAAATTTATTTTAACAATAATAGTAAAAGCTTTTAATAATACTATAAAACTTAATAAACTTATATTTATTTTATTAATATTTAGTATATATTTATAAATTATTTATAATTTACTATTATTACTTAAAATTATTTAGTATATAAAAGCTATTTAAAATAAAAAAGTAAAAGTAAATATATTATATATACTTAATACTTAAAATAGCCTTAATTTACTTTTTATTTTTACTTTTTTTATAAAATAAAGTTTTTATTTAGTAAAAAAAGCAAAAATAAAATAGTTTTTTTAAAGTTTAAGTAATTAAAAGCAAAAACATTATTATTAATATAGTTAATAAACTAATAAAGTTTTATTATATATAAGTAAAACTATATTAATATATAAACAAATCTTTAGCAAATATAAATAAAACTAACTATAAAGCAAATATAAATTAAAATATACTTTTAATAAAAGTAAAAAACTTATAACTTTTTACTACTTTAATAGTTATTTACTATTTTTATAAAAAACTAAAAAAATAAAATAATAATTATTATATTATAATACTTTTTAATAATATAATTTAAGTATATAATAGTACTAAAAACATATTTAAATGCAAAAAAAGGCAAATCTTTAATTATTATTAAAGCTATAAAATAAAAGTATTATTTTTACTTTTAGTTTACTTTTTAAAAATTTAATACTTTAAAAATTAATAATTTTTTAAATATAAAAATATTTAAGTTTATTTATTTTAACTTTAAAATATACTTAAATATTAACCTATTTTTATTTTAAATAGTATATAAAATTAAAAGTAAAACTATTTAGCTTTATAAAAAATTATAATTAGTAGTTTAAAGCTATAATAACTATAAAAAAAACGGTTTTATATTAAGCTTTAATTATTTAATAATTAAGTTAACAAGTTATACTTATACTTATACTATTTTTAATTTAAAACTATAACGCTTATAATAAGCTAAAAAATATTATATAAGCATATATATAATTAAAAACTACTTTTTTTATATTATATATATATGCTTACTTATTAAACTTAAAAAAAAGTATTTTAAAAGTACTATTTTTTAATTAGTTTGCTTTTTTATAGTTTAGCTAAATTTAATTTATATTAGTTTTAAACTTATTATAAACATTACTAAAATTAACTTAAAATAATAATATTAACTTATAACTTTTATTTACTATTTATAAAAAGTAAATATAATAAATTTAGCATTACTATAATATAAACAAATAATACTTTATTATTTACTATATTAACGTTTTTAGCTAAAAAAAAAGCAAACTTTTTAAAGCTAAATTTAAAGCAAAACTAAAGCAATTTTTTAATAAAAAATAAGCTATTAAGTTTAATA
>MU401943.1:0-14645 GCA_022579005.1 Poronia punctata
CTTATATTTTTTAAAAAAATAACTTATATTAATATATATATATTTATACTTTATAAATATATTATATTATATATTTAATATTAAGCAATATATTAATAGCTAAAAAGCAAAAGCTTAATTAAAGATTTTAAACGTAATTTTCTTAAACTTAAGTTAGCACTTTATTTTTTTAATTAAGCAAATATACTAACGCTATAATAATATTTTACTTAAGTTTTATAGCATTTTTATATATTACTTTATTTTGCTTATATTAAAAGTTATTTTAACTAAGTAATAAGTAGTTTTTTAAATTGTAGTTTTAGCTTTTTATAAAGTAGCCTTAGCTAAAAACCTTTAAAAGCATACCTTTTATAGTAAGCGCGCTAAATACTTTATTAAAATAAGTACTTATTAACTATAAAAAGCTAATACTTAGCTTTTTAGTTTTTATTTAAAACAAAGTATATAATTTATAAACTTTATAATAATTAGTATATAATTAGTATATTAAAATATAAAGGTATATATAGGTTTTGTTAGCAAATTTAAGCAATTGCTTTACTTGCTTTTAAAAATAGCTTTTTTTAATTATTAAGTTTAAATAAAATATAGCTAACTATTTAGCAAAGTACGTTATACTTATTTATAATAAATAGTATATATATTAGTAAGCTTTTTTTATTTAAACAATATATAATTACTTAAATAGCAAGGTTTTTGTTTTTTATTGTTTTTTAAACTAAAAAGAAAACAATTTTTAATTAGTAGCGCTAAAGTTAAATTTTATAGTAAAAGGTTTTTAAAGCTTAAATATAGTAGTTTTTTTATACTATATAGCTTTTATACTAAAAGTTTTATATATAATTAATATATATTTAATTTAATAAGCAAATACTTATATACTAAATATGCTTTATAAGTATAGTTTAAAAGTAAGTTTATAAAAATTTCTTATTTTATAATAAATAGCAAATATATTAAATTGCTTTATTAAATATATTATTAATAGTAAAACGCTATTTTATATAGTTAGCTTTTTAAGCGTTTAAATAAGAGAAAATAATAAAAAGTTGCTATATAATAATAAGTTAGCAAAGTTTTTAATATAAGTTAATTATTAGTTAATATTACTTTTTTAACTTTTTTTTTTATATTATATTTAAGCTTTTTATAAGTAGTACTATTTAAAGTATATATTATTTTATATTTAGTAATATTTTAAGCTAAACGCGTTGCTTAGTTTTGTGCATACTTAATAATTTGCTTTATTAGTTTAAACTATTTATTATTTTATTAGTTATTAAAAGCATTATATAAAACGCTTTTATTTTTAAATATATTAAACTTTTTTATAATATTTTTTAAGTTAATAACAAAACTTATGCTTTTTTTTACTAAAAACTTAATAATAACACTACTATTTTAAATACTAGTTAATTAAAAATTTAAACTAGTTTTAAATATAGTAAGCTTATAAAAAATGTTATTTTTTTAAGCAACTTATTTTAAGTGTTTGTTTTAAAAGCAGCTAATAAATTAATATAAATTAATATATAAGTAAAATATAAAACTTACTATATAGCTTTAACCTTTTTATAAATTACTATAAAGGCAGCAGCTTTATTAATAAGGCTAGCTATAGCATTTTTTTGCTTTTATGCATTTTTTTTATGCTTAATTTATTAGTATAAGCGTTATTTAGCGTTTTTATATTTTTTTTATATAGGTATTAAAGCTATAGCACGCTTATAAGCCTTTTTTATATATAAATTAGTAAATAGTTTTATTTTATTTTTACGCTACTTTAGTAAAAGTAAAAGCAAAGATCTTTTTGCTTTACGCTTTGTTATTGCTTAAAAAAATTAATATAAATTAGTATATAAAGTAAAAAAATATACTTTTTATAATAAAAGGCTAGTAGCTTAAATAAAGCTAATAATAAAATTATAAAAAACAAGGTATTATAAGCATTTATTAGCTAAATATACGTAATATAAGTATAAAATATAAAATAACTAACTAATTTTACCTTATAAAACAAAGGCGCGACTTAAAATAACAAAACTTTTAATTAAATAAAAAATATAATAAAAGTAATATATAAGTAAAAAAGTTAAAAATGTATATATATAAGTATAGTAAAAATATTTAAAACAGGTATATAAAAGTAAAAACATTTTGCTACTTTTAACTACTTTTTTAGCCTAGCTACTATTATATATAAAATAATAGTATTTTAATAATATTATATAATAATATTATATATAAATATATATACTATATATATTATATTAAATTATATAAATATTATTAAAACTTTATAAATTTAAATATATATATATAGCTATATATAAATTAAATTTTAAATATAATTATATATATAAACTTATTTTAAGTGCTTTAATATTTATAATTTTACTTATAATAAAAGTTTAATATATAATTTTTTAACTAATAATATAGTACTTTATTATTATTTATATATAATTAGTATAGTTTTACTTAACTTTTATTTAAACATATTTACTAATTAGCTAAACTAAATAGTGTTTTGTTTTAATGCTGCTTAGACCTTTTTTTAAAATAAAGTACTATATTTTTTTAACTTAAATAAATTATTATTTTTTAGCTGCAACCTGCTTATTAGTAACTATATTTTATTTTTATAAAACTTTTGTTTTATTATACTAAGGTTTTAAATATTATTTAGTTTATTATTTATTAATTTATTAATGTTATTAAAATTGTTAATATTAAAAATTTTACTTTTATAGCCTAAAAACAAATTTAGCAGTTATAGTGCTGCTTTTAGCCTTTAAATATACTTACTATATATAATAGTATTTTTACTATTAAAAAATGCGTTTTTAAAATCTTTAGTTGTTTATAAGTAAAAGTTAATTATTATAACTATATAAAAAATATTTACAACAATCTAAGTTTGCTAGTCTTTATATATAGCTTTTGCCTAGCTTTATATACTCTTTATAAGTACTAAAACAGCTTAAATATATTATAATAATAAATTAAATATAATTTTATATTTTAAAAATAAGCATATACTTATTTTTTTATATATAAATATTAACAAACTTTATAATAGCAAAGCAAAGCTATAATGCTTATTTTAGCATTATAATATAAAAGTTTTACTTAGTTTTAACATTACTAACTATTTTAAGTAGTTATTAAATATTAAGTTCTTTACATTATAAAAGCTAAAATTGTATACTAGCAAATTTTTTTATATGCTTGCTACTATTATTAAAATATATAGCTAAGCTTTAAAACTACTATTATTAGCTAAAAGATTAAAAATTAATATATAATTAATATATTTTTTAAATATACTTTATATACTATGCTGCTAAAACTACTTAAAATAATAGTTTAATATAAATTATTAATATTTAAATTTGCTAAAAACGCTTTTAATACTAGCTATATTATATAAAAAAAGCAGCTTAAATAAATAACCGCCTTAGCTATATTGCTAAGTTGCTTAGTAATATATTTAATTTTAAAGCTTAAACTATTTTTTACTATATAAGTTTAAGCAGCGCAATATAGTTTAAACTGTTTTAATATAGCAAATATAGCATTTAAGTTAAGTTCTGCCTTTTTAAAGTTGCATTTTTAAATATTAATTAAAATATAATAAAGTATTTAGTTAGTATTAATAAAATATATATATATACTTAAATAGCAAATCTACATATTTAAAAACGTTTATATATTATATATAATGCTTACTTATAACTTTACTACTTGTTTTGCTAAATAATAAGCAATAATATTTTAAAAATATTTTAGGTAAAAAGTATAAAAACTTTTTTTTAAAAGTAAACTTTAATATAAAGCAATATTTTTTTACTATATAATAAAATATTAGTTTTTAATTATATTAAATAATAAGTTACTTTTAGTTTATATATAAAGCAAAAGCTTAGTTATTAAAAAAATAACTTACTTATTTTATTAAATAATTAGTATATAATTAATATATAGCTAAGTAATATATATACTTTTTTACTAAAGTTACTACTTTTTAAATGCTTTTTTTAATATAAACTATAGTTTTTAAGTAAACTAAATATGCTTGCTTATTAAGCTAGTGCTTATTAATTTTAAAAATTTAAAATAGTGCAAAACTTTGCTATAAGCTTTATACTTAATGTAACAGATAGAGCATGTGACCTAGATCCAAAGGTATCAAAAGTACCTTAGGTAACCAGGTACATAGTAACCTTATTTTAAATAAAGTAAAATACGCTGCCTATATCTTAAACTATTATATAATATGTACTTATACCTAAAAAGTACTAAAAATATATAAAGTACTTTAAACCTAGTTAAATACTTTTATAGATTATAGTTAATTATATTACATTTTTAAGCGTCTAGTTTTACTTTTAATGCTTTGCACCTATTCTAATTTACTTTGTTTGCTATAACTTATTATTAAAGTTATAAGCCTAGTTTGCTTATAAAAAACTAGTGCTACTTTTAAAAGCTTAAAAGCTAGTTAATTACTTATAACTTTATTTTTAAGCCCTTATTTATAAACTATTTAATATAAACTCTAACTTATTTAAAACTATTTTAAACACGTTTAATTTTTTTAATACTTTTTTATTTAAATAAGCATTTTAATATAACTTAAAAAGCTTTTAAGCATTTAAAATGTTAAAAAATAAAATTAATGCAAATACTACTTTTAAAAATGTTTATAACTAAGTAAAGTAATATTAAAAGCTTAAGTTTATTTATTACTAGCGTAGTATTTAAAAAAAAGTAAACTTAAATGCTTTTAAAACTACTTATAATTTAACAAAGCTTTATAAAAATCTTACTAAAAAAAAAGCAAAAAAGGTTATTGTCTAGTATTAACTATGCAAACACTATAAAGTACAGCTGCGCTACTTTAATAACTTTTAAAACAATAAAAAGCTTAACTTTTTTAAAACCTTAAACTTTAATAAAGCTAAAATTTAAGTTATATATAAAACAATAATTAATAAAAATAGCAAGCACAAAAAATAAGTTATTATGCTTTAAGCATATTTAACTTTTATTTAAAATTAAGTTAATAAAATAGTTAATAATTGCTTTAAAAGCCAAGTTTAGGTGCTTTAAGACTAAAACTGCAATTATATGCTATAAAACTTTATTTAGCGCTTAAAAGGAATTGTTGCCCTATACAATATTAAGTTTTAACAAATTGCTTAAAAAACATACTATTAAGTGCTTACTAAAGTATAAAAAAGCTTAGTTAAGCTAAGCAAGTAGTATAAAAAATAGTAAGCAGTATATAACAAAGCCTTTAACTACGATATAGTAAATATTAAAAGGCTACTAGTAACAAAAAATTTTTTAACTACAATAAGCACTAAGATTGCACTAAAGTAAGCTTAAAATAAAAAAATGCAACTTTTCTACTGCTAGGCCCTTAGCAAATTAATTTTAACGCTTATAAAATACGCTAAAATCTTTAAAAAATATAACTAAAAGTTAAAAAACTAAAAAAAAGCTAGTATTTTAGCTATTTTTATAATAGCAGTTTTAAATAACTTTAAAAAAGCAAAAGCACTTTAAGCAAAGTTAAGTACTAAAAACGCCTTTAAAGGCAAGTTTTGCTTATATTCTTTTAAAAACAAAAAGAGTAATTACTTATAGTTACTATGTAAGTACGCTTACTTCTAGCGCACTATTACTAAATCTATAAGCTTTAAAAGTTTTTAAATAAGTAATAAGTATATTAAAAAAACTAAAAAGCGCTACGCGCTTGCTAAGTAAAACAAACTTTAACAAAAAATTGTAAAAAAAAGGTAGGCAGTACTATTAAAACCTATAAGCTCTAAAAAAAAAAGAAAATTAAATAAGCAAAAAAATTCTAGCTAAAGCAAGTATTTACTTAAAAATTAAATTTATATAATAATTAATTTAGTAAGCCTTAGCATTAAAGCTAAAAACTTTGCTATGTTTACAATACTTAGACAACCTTAATACGCACTAGCAAATAGTATAGTGCTAAACAACTATAAAGCAGTTTACTTAGTTAATAAACTAAATTTATTAAATAAAAAAAGCTTTTAAGCTATATTTAATAACAGCGTTTTATTTAGCACTATAAGCTTTTTAATAATTAAAAAAGGTTAACAAACAATTTAAAAGGTAATAAATAAGATTATAAGCTTTTATATAAAGGACTTAGTTTTAAAAAATATAAACATAGTTAAAGGTTTTTATATTAATATTATTTTAAAAGCTTAATTTTAGCAAAAAGAAATTTAGTATTATAATTTTAACTGCTTGCTTTAATATAGATTAATTAAGCACAACACTATACTTAAAATGCTTACACATTATTATAACCTAGTTTTCTTTAAATATAAGCCTTAATTTTTTTATTTTAGCAGTTATTTAGTAAACTTTGCAATATTTTTTAATATTTTACTTAGTGCTGCAAAGATTATAATAGCTATTGTAAAAAAAAAATATTAACTTTTTAAAAATCTACTACAACTATAAACTAATTTAAAAAAATTATAGTACTTAAAAGCAAAATACTTAGGTTTAAAAGCTTTGCAAGCTTTAGCTAATAAAGCATAAAACGTTAAAATTTAAAAAACGCTTTATATTAAGTATAATAGCTATGCTACTACTTATATAACTAAAGTAGTATCTTGCTAAACTTTAAAGCGTTGCGCAAGTTAGCTGTTTTAAAGGATTTATTAGGATTTGTTTAACTATAAAAAAAACTATAATAAATCTACATAAATGTTAGTTTTAAAAAACAAATATAGCAAAATGCTCTAAGCTTTTCTATTATAAAAAAAAAGCTTAAAACTAGTACTTAAAAAGCTTACTAGTTTTAAAAAGTAAGTAAAACGCTAGTTTAGACTTTTTTTTTGCTTTTTTTGCTACAATAATAAAAAAGCAGTTATTGCTATAAAAAAAAAGACTAAGTATAAAAAGTAGTATAAAAAAAAAAGAATTACAATAAAAACTTTACTTATATACGTTAAAAAACTAGTAAAAGCAAGTAAACAAGCTAAACAATAAATTATACATAAGTTAACTGCTATAATAAACAAAGCACGTTTACTTATTAAACTATAACTAAAAACAGTTTAAGCAGCAGCGTAGTTATATAACTAAAGCTTTTTAAAAGCTTATAATTTTTATAGCCTACTTAAAAAGCTTTATATGTAGTTTATATACTATTTTTGCTAATATATACTAAAAGTAAAAAAGGCACTAATAAGTAATCTTAAACTAAATTAGTTAAAAATAATAGCATATAAATGCAAATGCTATTTATTAAAGCAAAATTTTCTTATAAGTTATTAAAAACAAGCATTTAAAACAAAACCTTAAACATATACAAAATATATAGTAAAGTATATAATAACTAACTTATACTAAATTTAAATACTTATAATAAAGTAAGTAATTATGTTTAAAAATATAAAGTTTAATAAAATATAGTTTTATAACCTAAAAAAAACTTGCAAGCATATTAGTTAAAAAATAGTACAGTATAAGTTTATTAAAGTTAAACTAATACTAATATTATTTTTTAATAAACTTTTAAACAACAAAACTAAAAATATTTTAAGTTATAAAATACTGCTTAATACGCTACTAGCAACAAAAAAAATTAAAAGTGTGCTTAAATTAACTAAAAGCCTAGATAGCTTTTTATAAGCTTATAAGTTAAAAGTAAGTATAGCGTAAAAGTAAGTAAAGCTACTTAAAAACTTGCAATATTAGCAACAAGAACTTATAACCTTTAAAAATACGCCAGAGCTTTTTAAGCAAAGGGAATAGCATAACTAAAAACTTAAATAATAAAGCAATATATTAGTAGTACTTAAAAAAAGTGTATAAAGTATAGGGCAAAAACTATAAAAGTTAAGTATACTAAAAAAGACGTTATAAGCTAATATTAATAAGCAGCTTAAACAAAAAATAGCTGCTTTAAAGCGTTTAAGCTTATAAAGTAATATAATAAAGCATTAAAATACAATTTTAAATACTTAACTATATTTAACAATAAAAAAAAAAGCTTTAAAGTATTAAAAAAACTTTTATAATGCTTTAAAGCACCTTAACACTTTTAATATGCAACTTAAAAAAAAGCAAGACAAAGCTTTTAAAAAAAAAGCACAAAGCTTAAATGCTTTTAATACAAAAAAGCTAAAAATAAAAAGAAAATATACTTAGCAAAAACCTTTAAAACAAGTTAAAAAAAGCAAAAAACTTTATAAATTCTTACCTTATAACAAAGCTAAAAAAAGCAATTAGCATATATTTGCAACACTTATATATAGCAAAAATACAATTACAATACTAAATAATAATAATAAGTATTAAAAATTTTTTTTAAAAACATTTTTTTTAAATTAACTAAAAGCAATTTACTAAGGAGATTAAAAACATAAAACTTTATACGCTATGTTTGCAGCAATAGTAAAGCAAATAAAAGCAAAACGCCTAAGTGCTTTTTTAAAAAAGAAAATTTACTAAAACAACTTAGTAAAGCTAGAACTTAAATATTAAAAAAACCTTATAACGCATTTGCTAAAAAAGTATTTTAAAAAAAGCGTAAAGAAAAAGCTAAATTAAATGCTTGTATTTAACATTATAAAACGTATTTTACGTAAAAATATAATAAGCAAGCTACTACTATTAAAATAGGTGTTTACTTATAAGTTTAATAAAAAAAGGTATTTTATAAACTATAAAGCTAAACTAATAGTAAAAAAAAATTAACAAGTAACTAACACTTTTTAGTTAACTTATATAGCTACTTTTACTACTTTAACCTTTTAACTAGTTATAGCAATAGTAGCTTATTTTAGTTTTAAATACAAATAGTATAATATTAAAAGCGCGTTTTTTAATACAAGTAAAAAAAGTAAAAAGCTAGTAGTATATAATATGCTTAATAGTATAAGAAAGCATTCTAATAAGGTTATGCTGCTTTTAAAAATATTATATAGTTTAAAAGACTTGCTTCTTTTTTAGTATAAAAAATTTTTAAGCACGCTAATAAAACTTAGTCTTATACCTTTTAAAAAAGAACCTTGCCTATTTTATAGCAAAGACCGCTAAATACTAGTAGTCTTTTACGTAGACAATTTTTTAGTACTATACTTAAAGTTTTACAAAGCACAAGCGTTTTAAGTAACTTAAGGTATTAAACAAGCATATAAAATTAAAGACTAAAAAAATATTGCATAGTTTTTTAAAATTAAAGTAGTAAGAAATAAAAAAAAGAAAACAATTTCCTTGCTATATAACTAATATATTAAAAAAGTAGCTAAGCATTATAATCTAGCTAATAAAAGCTAAACACTATATATACTACTACTTTATAAAAAACTAAAAAAGTTTAAAAGCATAATAACAAAAGCGCAAATTAAAGCGTATTAAAAGCGTATAAGATTAATTATATATATAGCAATTATAATAAAAGCAAATATATTATACGCTGTATTACTTTTATTAAAGTTTTTAACTAACTTAGGTTTAAAGTATTTAATTACAGCAAATTAAGTTATTAAGTATTTATACTGCACTAAGAAGCTAAAAATAATAATAAACTATTTTCCTAGTAGCTTATAAGCACTAGTAATAGTAAAAAATGCGTTTTTTACTAACAATTTAAAAACACGGCAATCCTTTTACAAATACTTAATAAGTTTATAAAAAGGCCTAATTACTTAAAAAGTATATTAACAAAATATAGTTTTTACTTTTATTATAAAAGCAAAGTTAATAGTTTTAAAACTAATAAGCAAAAAAGCTATAGCGCTAAAGCGTTTAATAGCTAATATAAAGCTTGATTTTAACTAAGACTAGAAAATTTACTTTAATAATATATAAGCAATCTACTTAGTAGTAAAAAATAAAAAACATATTAGCACTTAATTAAAACACGTTAACATATAAAACGTATAAATACGTAAGCAATATTAAAAGGGCTTATTTAAAATTAAGTATATAGCAACAGCTAATATACTAGCTAACAAACTTACTAAAAACCTATTTTAAAAAGCGTTTAAGCATTTTAAATTACTACTAAACTTATAACAAATTTTAACACTACTACTTAAAATAAGGAATTAACTTTAAAAGGTAGCAAAGTATTGCATTTTAATTAAAAAAAGGCGCAAGCATTAAAAGTTTATTATAAAACTTTAATATTTACATTTAAACTAGCTAAGCAAAACTACTTAAAAACAACAAACAACAAACAAGCGCAAAACAAAACTAATTTAATCTTTTTTAAAAGCTTTCTTGCTTTTTACCTTTTTTTTTTACTTTTTTTTTCTAAGCATTAGCAGCACGCTGCTAACTTTAACTACTATAAGCTTTACAAGCACTATAACTACTACTACAAGCTTTTTACTAAAAAGTGCTAAGATTATAAAAGCTAATAGTAGCATTTTAAGCTAAAATAAGCTTTTTATTATTTATTACAAGCTTGTTAAGCTTTGCGTTTTTAACTTTATAACTTTTTAGCTTAAGTATTTAAAATATAGTATTTTACATTTTCTTTAAAAACACTTGCTGCTAAACATTTTTTTTAAAATAAAGGTAAATAATGTGCTAGTAAAAATTACTACGACGCTTGTTTAAAGTATTAATATACTTATATAACTTTTTTACTTTTTAAAATAAAGTTAAATACTTGCAAGCATTAAAAATAAAAGTAAAATACTTACTTAATTTTTAGCAATTGCTTTTGCTTTAAATATTTTAAATAAAGCGTTAGCATATAGTATAACCTAAGCAAAAAGCAGGTAATAAGCTTAGCTAGTAGTACAACGCAAGCAAAAACGGCAATTTAAGTTAGCTACATTATAATAACTAATTTTAAAAAATAAATAAACAAAACTATATATTATAGCTAAAAAACAATTAGTATACAAAACATTTTAATAAGCACTTAGTTGCAATTTAAATACAACCTTTTGCTTTTCTTTATAAATAAAAAAAGTAGGCATTCTAAAAACAGCTTTATTAGCACGCAAAGGCTAATTTAAAGTGCATAGCCCTATATAATTATAATACAAGACGTAATCCTTGTTTATATTAAACTTGCTAAACTAAATACTATTATTGCTATTATTGTTGCTTTTTTTACTAAAACTAAAGCTAATAAAAACAAAAGTATTTAAACTAAAGCTAACAAAGGCAAAAGCATTAAAAATAGTTTATAAAACTTGTAGCTATTTATTAGGCACTAGATTTAAACCGGCGTTAAATAACGCATTTAAGCGTTGCTTTAGCACTTAACTTTTTTTTACTAAGCCGGGGGCGTGCAATAAAACAACATACGCAAAAAAAGGAAACTTTAAAAAAAGACCTTAACTAAAAATAAAAAAACTGTGCTTAAAAGCTTTTTATAGCTTTTAAACAACAGCTTTCTTTTTTAATACAAAAAGAACCTTTTAATAAAATAAGCAACTATATAGCAAAAGCAAATTAGTATAGTTAAACAAAAAAGCAAGCATTATAATAAATTAAAAATACTTTAACTTATTATATAAGACTTTTATAATAATCTTTACTATAAAAATAAATATAAAGCAAAAAACGTGCTTTTAATTAAAAAATATAACAAGTTGCAGCTTATAATGCTAACTAAAGCAAAGCACGCATTTTCTTTACGCGCTAAAGCTTTTTACTACTTTTTAAAGCTAATTAAAAAGTTTGTAGTACTAGTAATTTATTTAGCTGCACTAATATAGTAAAGAAATTAATAACTAGATTAAGTGCTATAAAAAATACTATAGCAAAAATAAAAAAAGCATTTGCAATATTTTTAAGTTGCTTGCTAGCAACCTATATTTTAAGCAAAAGCATAAAAGCATTTATAATATGTTTAAGTTGCTTACTAGCAACTAACGCTTTAAGCAAAGGTATAAAAGTACTTGCAGTATTATTTAGTTGCTTGCTAGCAACATTTTTATTTATAATATTTTTAAGCTGCTTGCTAGCAGCCTTTTTTATATTGTCTTGCTAACGTTAACAAATATAACGCATTATAAAATTACTTTTACTTAATAAATTAAATAGTAAAAAAACAAGTAACTAAAGCGTACGCTTTGCTTACTATTTAGCACGCTTTAAAGCACAAGCAGCGTTTATGCTAGCAAAGGCATTATATACAAATACTGTGCTAAAAGCAACTCTTACTATTAACAAAAGCATAAGCGTTATATAAAAAAATAGCAAACTGTAAACTTTAGTATAAAAGATGCAAAAAATAACTATAAGTACTTTAAAAGCTTATTTAAGCATAATAACCTTTTTATAAGCATTAAAATTATTATTTAAATACTTATTAGCTTTTACTATAAAAGTTTAACTAATAGTAGCAACCTTTAAATAAGCATTTATATTATTATTAAAATGCTTATTTTTTAATACTTGTTTTGCAAAGCTTTTTTTATAACGTAACTAGTTTTACTTTTTTTTAAATAACAAGCTAAAAACTGCATTAAACATAAGCATAAAATGCTCTAACAAAGGCAAACCTACAATTAAAATAAGTTAAATAAGCATTATAAGTAATATAAAAAAGCTTGCAAGCATACTAGCTTTATTTTTTTTATAATAAAGCATTACAAGAGCTAAATTGCGCTTGCTTACGCTATAAAAGTTTTTTATATAAGCTTAGGCTAAAAAGGCAACAAGATCTCCTATATTAAAGTTTGCATTTATATGCTTAGCTATAGCTTAAAACTTTTTTTTTAACTAACAAACTATTTATATACTAAAAATAAGTTTAAATTTTACATTATATACTGCAAAACAGCGCAGCAAGCATTAAATAAAAAGAAAAATATGCGCATTACTTACCTTGCAATTAAAAAGCGTAACAACATTTTAAATACTTTAAAAATTAATTAAAAACTAATGCTTACGCGCTAAAAAGTAGTAATAAGTATACAAAATAAAAAAATATAAAAGCAAAAATATAAAAAAAAAAAGGTTAAAAAATTTAAAAAAGTATTTAAGCTTATAAAAGTATTAGCGCAAGCAAAATAAACAAACAGCAAACGTAACTAAGCACTATAATACAATATAAAATACTTAAAAGTACTTAGTTTAAATGTAAGTATATTTAACATATTTATAAGCCTATATAAACAATAAAGTACTAAAATACTTAATTACTTTAACTTATTTTAACTACTATATATTATAACGCATTTTTAAATACGCACTTATATTTAAAAAAAACCTAAAAATTACTAGCATTTATATAATTACTAGCACTTTATAATTATTACAATATATTTTAAATATGCAAACATATTTAAAAATTAGTTTATATACGCTAATATTATTATTTTATTTATAACAATTTTTTTTTATTTACTTATATTATCTTACTAGTTAACATTTAAAGCTATTTATAATAGTTAGCTTTAAATAAAGGGTATATAATAAATAAAGCATATAACCTAAATCTAAAAGTATTAAAAGTACTTTAAGTAACTAAGTACATAGTAACCTTATCTTAAATAAAGTAAAATACGCTGCCTATATTTTAAACTATTATATAATATATACTTATACTTAAAAGGTACTAAAAATATATAAAGCACCTTAAACCTAGTTAAATACTTTTATAGATTATAGTTAATTACATTATATTTTTAAGCGTTTAGTTCTACCTTTAATGCTTTGCACCTATCCTAATCCACTCTGTTTGCTACAACTTATCGTCGGACTTAATTATTAGTGTTTTATTTGCTTACTGCGCAATATTTTAAACTATATAATAAAAAGAAATTTTACTAATTTTAAAAAAACCTAGGCTTTATAAAAAACAGTATTTATATACTATATTTAAATATATAAATTTTTTGCTTACTAGCTTAGTTTTTTTTTTTATATGTTTTTTTTTATACGTTTTTTTTTACATATTTTTTTATAGCAATAATACTTTATAATACTACTAGCTTTAAAACCTTTATTTAGTTTAAACTTATTATTAAGTTGTTTACTTTAAACATTGTTAAATAGCTAGTTTTTATACTTTAATAGCAATTATAATTTTACTAACATTATTACTATAATAAATTGCGCTTATTAACTATAAGTAATTAAAAAAACACTACTATTGCTTTATTATTATAATATATAAAATATAATATAGAACACGTTTAAAAATAATTTTATAAATATAAATAGCTTAACTAGTTCTAGCTTTTTTTTGCCTTTTTTTTTACTTAGCTAACTTTAAAAGCACTTACTAACTTAGCAAGTTATAATTAAAGCGCTATAAAAATTTTTAACTTAACTTATTAAAAAAAGCAAAGTAAAAGTATATAATATAAAAAAAAAAAGCGTATTAATAAAATTATTTAAAGTAGTAAAAAGCAGTGTTTGTTTTTTTAAGCGCAAATAAAAACTTAGTAGTAAGTAATTAATTAGTATAAGATTAGTATATTATAGTACAACGCTAACAAAATTAAGTAGCTACGCTTTATAAAATTTATAAGTACTAAAAGAGCTATAATTTATTAATTTTTTATTTACTTTTTTAGCAAGTTGTTTAAAAGATTATATTTAAATATAATCTAGCTTTTTATATTTAATTTATAGCGCTTACTATACTTTAAAAAGCTACTAAA